>VYZT01063904.1:0-101006 GCA_013400735.1 Pomatostomus ruficeps
GAGTCTTGCCAGGAATTATGTAGAAATTTTCATGCAAAATTAAAATTAAATATTAAAGTACTCGTGCAGAGCTTTGGGATATATGGATTGGATGATCTCTAGAAATTAGTTTAATGTAAAACTACAAATAACTTCAGGTATATTATTACTACTAGTACTTGTATGGTGTAACAGAGTAAAATAAAAGTTGTTCAGACACCTGGGCTGTATTTTCATGTCATAATATATTTATTTAGGTTGAGGATTAACTAACTGCCTGAATTCATAATACTTTTCTTTTGTTCAGTTAGAACCTCTGTAATTATTTTCTCTTTAAGTTATATTCTCCTAACTATGGGTGTAGCTTACAGCAATTTGTGTCTGGAAACACAGGCTATATTCTGTCATTTTCAACCGCTGTTCTTCTTGGATGTTTTGTCTTCTCACCCCTTACAGTTTTTTCAAAATGTGAGCATTTCCGACTCCTGTGTTTCCAACTGTAGGAAGTTACTATATAATAAGTGAACATTTCCAATGTGTTCCTTTGAAGTTAGAAATACAAGGCATAGACAAAGTAAAAAATGAACATGCAGTGGCTTTTATGACTGTAGGAAGTCACTAGATGGTGCAGTTTCTGCAAATGCAGGGAGCTGGAATGGGGCTTGCACTGGTTTGCTAGTAAGTGGAACCAGAGATGTGAGACTCAGTTATTTTTCCCATTCTTTGCAATTTACATTGTGTATTTGTCAGTCCTGGGGGCAGCTTAAATTGGTCCACATGGCTGTGGAATTTACAGCTTCATTCTTCTGTATATCTGGCAAGGAAAGCAAGTAACACTGCAGATTTCCTTCATTATTCTGATTAGCTCTTGGTTTCTGACTCTGAAGAAACCTTTTTTTTTCCCCCCGATCTTATCCTCTCATAGAAACTCAAAAAGTCCTATACCTTTAGACAACTTTCCTTGTTTTATGACCATTTTCGTATTTCTTTTTTCCCAAACCTTTGTTTTGGAATACAAAGACAGAATCAGCAAGTTAGAAAACAAAGTTCTGCTTTTTTTGCTGAGTGTTCTGTTTTCAGGGTAATGGCAGAAACACCGAATATTCGCACTTCAGAAATTGGATGAAAGAGGATAAATCCAGTTTCAACTAAATGCATTTGGAAAACCATCCTCCGAAGCAGGATATGTATGGGTTTTCTTCCTTAACATGCAGAGTCTTAGATACCCCACGGTTCTTAAGTAGAACATCTGTGTTTTAATTTATAAGCAGACAAACTAGTCCTAGTCCATAGGTGACAGTTTCAAATTTGAGGAAGATTTTCGTGTATTGGATTAATCAGAACTGTAATGAAACCTGTTGAAAACAATCTTTGTTGAGTCTGAGAGCTGCTAAGTTCTGGTTTACACACGGCCCTTGGGCAAAATTGATCACTTGCCTTAAATTTGTAAAACTGCTTAGGATTTACCTTTCTTACAGGAATTCTACCCTGAATAATTTTAGAACTTCAGAATTCAGACTAGAGCTTTGTTATTCTGACATGGCTTTATTGTTTTCAGGGATGTTTAGAAGAATCACAGCTGCAGCCACCAGACTTTTTACAGGAGATGGATCTGATGGTAGTTTCTATACCCTTGAAAGTCTGAGTGACCTTGTTCAGTCCATGATTCCCACTCATCCTTCTTTAGTTCTCCTCTGGTGTCAAATCTTGCTTCTTGTCAATTATACCAACTATAACTGGTGGTCAGAAGTGCATCAAACCCCAAAGTAAGTTTTGGTTTTGTTCCCTAGTAGCAATAATGTGTTTCATATAATGATATTTGCTAAAATTGTATTAAAACAATCCAGCTGCTTTCTACCAAGCCTGTCAGCCCATTGAATGGTGCTGCTTGGATTCTGAAATGTAGATCTGCATTAATTGTATGTGTGTACATATTGTCTGTTGTGATATTGGTGTGACTTTCAAACTGAGGAGACGTGTCCTGCACTAAGTTGTTCCTCAAAAGCACTGCCAGGTAATCTCTCCACTTCTAAGGCAGGACAGCTTCATCTGTCTACTACTTTTTATTAAAACTATGGAAATAACTATAGCAAAATAGTCAGTGTTCCATGTTTTTGTGGAGACCTTGTATTTCACCATCTAGCAAATAACCAGCTGGTGGAGATGATCAGCACTGTTACGTTTGTGACAATACAATCTGATCATAGAACTGTAACTGCAGCTACAGGATTGTCTGTTCTCGGTGGGTCTCTTGCTAAATGCTGTCAAAGCGTGGTATTAGCACCAGGCTGGTTCATTAGCATCGAGCACTGTAATAACCTCACTTGGCACTAGTTGTCTGAAATTTGGAGATCTGTTCTAAAATGAGTGTTCTCTTGGTCTGAAGTTAGTTTATCTCACTTGTCAGGCATTGGAATGACTTGTCCTCGGTGGCTAAGGAGGGAGCTCCTATGAGGGTGGGTATCCCTCTGTGTTAACTGTACAAGGAGGTGAACAAATGACTTGAGAGATGTTTCTGGTGCTTGTGCAGTGAGTGTTGGGCAAGACCTACCTTGCTCTACAACTGAAGTGCATCAATACTTTCTCAAATGTGAGATTGTGGCTTCAGTTCAACCTTATGAATGGAAAACATATTATTCTAATTTGTGGAAACATGAAATCACCAGGGTTGCGAGCAGAGCAGGGCGACTACTCAGGCATTGGAGAAGGCTGCCTAGGGAAGTGGTGGAGTCACCGTCCCTGGAAGTGTTGAAAAGATCTGTGAAGGTGGCACTTCAGCATATGGCTTAGTGGTGAGCCATGATGTGGTCCTAGATTAAAGATTGGATTTGATGATTTTACAGGCAACTTTGATGATTCTATGAACTAAAATGCCAGTAATTTTTTTTTTTATTTACCACTGTCATCTCTTTTTTTCCCGGGTTGGGCATCACTTTTAATCTGACACTAGACTAAGTGCTCAAGAACACTCGTTTGGTTTGAGAAGAAAATACAGTAGTAGATCCTATTATCCTACTAGAGTTGCAACAGCCCATGTTTTTCTTCTAAATAAGTCATTTAGTTCTTTAGACTGTCTGAAGAAGTAATAATACTGCAATTGTTAAAAAATAAAGATCTGAGGGAAAGCAAAGTGTCTACTTCAAAGAAGTGTAATGTTTGAATGAAGCATATAGGGAAATACATGTCATGTAGGGACATTGGTAGGATATTTCAGGCACTTTGGTTGTTCATGTTTCAGGAGCCATACTAAGGTCATAATAACAAAGTATGATATATTTTTGCAGGCGACACAGCCTTTCTACTACTAAATTGCTTAGCCCTCATATATCTGGAGACAGTGATGAATCAGATTTGGAACCTAAGCGTGGCATGTGCAATCGTGAGATAGTGAGAAGAGGGGCACTCATTCTCTTTTGTGACTATGTGGTAAGTTTTGAATTATGACTTTTATTGCTACACTTTTGAGTTATTTCATGATGCTGACAGTCATTTATTACTGATATGTGTTAACTGAAAAGGGAAGTGTGTTAAGTGAAAAATGAAGACTTGTGCAACTAGTAATTTTATTTTCAGGTGGTGCTTCTGTAAGCTTAGATATGACCTCATTTGGCATCTTTTCCTGTTCTGAACTGAGAGATCTCCTGGCTTGTAAAGGTTACCTGGTGGGCAATAGAATTGCCTTCTGGGAATCACATCCCTTACTTGGGGGGTACTTGGAGCACACTAAGTAGTTCTAGGCTTCCCAAAATCAGTAGCGGTGCACAGTGTCCAGGAGACAACGAATTTCTATCTCTGCATGTTAAGAAGAGAGGTTTTACATTAACATTTAAACTTCCATTTTGGTTCTCCAGTGAGAACAATTTCTGTGGCTTTGGCCTTTTGCTGCCTCAGTATTGGAGTTTTAGTTCATTGGGAGCTTACGAAGTGAATCTTCAGTAGCATCTGGTATTGCACTTGGGTTTGCACCGCACAGCAGTTTTGAGGCAAGCAAACTGCATTCCTTTCAGGTTCAACTGAACAAAAAGCTATGTTTAACAAGCACTTCAACTACTAATGGGCATTTAGCCACTAGAGTCAGATTTGGTGTAGTCCAAGGTAAAAGCCTCCAGAACCTCTTTACTGGGGAGGTACAACCTCTTAGCACTGCCTGGTTAACCACAGATATTTTCATGTTGTGTTGCACTGCTTGTTGATATACAGAAGTCTCTAGAGGTTTGACATGAATTATTGGCAGATCTCACTGGATTTGCTTTCCAGAAATTCTTCACTTTGTGTTAAAGACCAGTAGTAATAAGAAATCTTTAAGAAGATGAAAATCACATTTTGCAAGACGACTCTGTGTGTGCACGTTTATTTCAACAGCATTTCATTAAAAGCAGCATCTTTGAATCAACTTTCTCAATTTACTTGTTTCTAATCTATTTTTTGGTGTTTTTAGAAAAATAAGTTGCACATTCATGGTAAATACCTTCATTTGCAACAAGATCAAAACATTTGAAAATCTGTCATGTAAAAATAATGATGGTGTTATCAAGATATAGACACTCTGTGCCATTATTTCAAAGTAGCTACCAGAATTATATATGAGACGCTTCATGTTGTGTCATGTTTAGTAATTCACATCTTAACATTGGTGTTACTGCAATCAGATTTTAATTTTTTCCCTTTAGTGTCAAAACCTACATGATTCAGAACACCTGACCTGGCTTATTGTGAATCATGTTCAAGACTTGATTAATCTGTCCCATGAGCCTCCAGTACAAGACTTTATCAGTGCTGTTCACAGGAATTCAGCAGCCAGTGGGCTCTTTATCCAGGCCATCCAGTCACGGTGCGAGAATCTTGCAGCTGTAAGTTTAACTTTTTGACTTCTTGGTAAGAATAAAGTCACTTCATTTCAGCATAAATTTAACTGATAAGTATGCAAAGTTTGACATTTCTGGGTCATTTATCAACTTCCAATTTTATTTTTAAAGTCACTTACTTAAAAATGCAAACAGCGAACCTTATATTAGCAACTTCAGTATTAGATGTGTTTCAGTCTATAAAGTCTGTGAATTCAAGTAGAGATGGTTAAACTGCTCTTCTTCCTTTATGGATATTATCCCACATAATCAATATCGAAGGGTAGATTAAAACTGTAACATTTGACTTTGATTTCAGTGCCTTGGTTATATAAATAGCAAACTGCTAACTGCAGAGGCAGGAGTAGGAAGCAGTCCATCTTCATAGGCCCTGGCAATATGAAAATCATTTGTGAGCTCATGCCTTTCTCATTGATCTTTTCCAAAAGTTGTAGCCATGTGGTGAGGGAAAATCGCCAAGAAATTCAGGGTGGTATTTCTGTTGATTATTTTAGTTTTCAAATTAAAAGGAGTGGATGGTGTTTTATAGGGATGTAAGGTTGTATGCATCTCTCTTAATCATGGGAAATGTCATTTACTGGACTTCCTCTAGAGATAATTGTGGGAGATGCCACCTGCGTCCTGAGTGGCTTCAGAGAGTGCTGCTTCCTGTCTCTTTCCATTGTCTCTGTGCAAATCTAGGGCAGCTTTAAAGTTACATGAGATTAATCTGGGCTTCAGGAGCTGAGAATCAGTGGAATGAACTAAACTTAATATGTTTTAATGGAAGATGTAGTCACTGCGTGAAATGCTTGGTGATTATCAGGAAAGACAGTAAAATTAAAATAACTAGTATTAACAGACTGCTCTAAACCAAGATTGGTTTCATGAGTCAAACTAGTTTGTGTTTCTCCCTTTAGAATATTAGTCCTGAATTGGTGCTCATATTCAAAAAAATGAAAGAAATTTTCAAAACTATTTGCACACCCTTTTAATCTGGAATTGTTACTGGTGTTTCTAAACATATGCTCAGAAAATCCCTGGTGATTGTGTGGATTTCTGTACTGCCACTTGTCTTGATTATGCCCATGCTCCTTCCTTCTTCCAGAAAGAGGTGAAGCTTCTCTACTGTTTTCAAAGCTTTTTGGAATGTCACTTAAATCTGTAGCTTTTTTCCCCTAAAAGTTTTGCTCCCTATGCTTGCTTAGTCTTGTAAGAGTAAGCTTTTGCAGTTACACATCAAGTTAGTGTTCATATTAATTACATAACCCAGCAACTCATTCACGTACAGATGATTATATTGATCAGCTAGTTGTCTGCTGTCGTGCTTTCTAAATGTCTTTCCCCTTGGCTGTAAGATCATTGTATTCCAAATTGATTGTCATTTTTGTCTGTTTCTCTGTTTGGTGCTGTTTCAACATGCAGCCCACAACTCTGAAGAAGACCTTGCAGTGCTTGGAGGGGATCCACCTGAGCCAGTCGGGGGCGGTGCTGACGCTGTACGTGGACAAGCTGCTGTGCACGCCCTTGCGCGTGCTGGCGCGCATGGTGGACACGCTGGCCTGCCGCCGCGTGGAGATGCTGCTGGCAGCCACTCTGCAGGTACACAGACCCCTGCTAGCGGATCTCTGGGGAGTGCCCGCAGCACTGCCATCAGCAGCAGTGCTTTAAAGTACAGCCAAGTATGATTAAGTGATTTTACCTGACAGATTTTTTTATTTAATATATAGATACGTGAATGTTTCGTATATTTCACTTTGTCAGCCTGTAACTTTGCTAATCTGTTAAAAGTATCTTCGGGGAAAATTTTACATATGTCTGTCCTGTAAAATCCTTGTGACTTTTTCCTGTAGAACAGCATTGCTCAGTTACCAGTTGAAGAACTGGATAGAATTCAGGAGTACCTTCAAAACAGTGGATTAGCAGCAAGGTAAGTAATAACCAGTAATACCAATATGTATTAAAATGTCTAACTAAGTAATTTTCTAATACAAATCATGTTAACTCTGCTTTTGTACATTCTGGCTTTTATCTCAGAGGTGAGGCAGTGGAGGTAAACCAGGAGTAAAGCCTCTCATAAGATGCTGGCATGTTCTGGCACAAGTAGCAGCTGTGTTGGCTCTGTTGAATTTTCACTAAGAGCAACTTAAGAACTAAAGCGAGCTCTAGAGGGTTGCATCAAATTCTCTCTCTTGCATCCCATTCAGTATTTAATTTTTGAGACCGCAGCTACAAATTAATTTCTTGACAAAATCTATGTTACTAAACCCAACTTTATTTTCCTCAAACTTACGAAATGTTGTCAGTTCAAGCTAAGTGGGCTTGGGGTTTTTTTAGTTTTGGGGTTTTTTTCCCCAGACAACTGTGTTCAAAGTTTTAACTGTTCAGTCTCCTGGCTAAACTTTAAACTGCCATTATAAAAAGGAGCAAATTACTAATTTTTAGAAAAACTTTTATTTGATCTTGGAAAGATCCTTATTCACTTCTCTTGTCATTGCTGTTTGAGGTTAGTATCTGTTGACTGAAATAAGTAGGGGAAAGAACTTAAAACCCAATACTGCAGTAGATCAGTAGTAATGTGCTTACATAGGTAATGTTCCATGTAATTTTTTTTAAAAACTCCAAACAATTTGTACAAGTTCTTGATAGCAGTGGTGGAATTTAAAAAAAACCCCTAATCAAATAAAATAACCCCTAGAAAAAAAAAAAAGAAAAGAAAAAAAAATCTCTGACACTGACATAAATCAAAAAACTGGAGTTCTTACTATAGTGAGGGATAGTTTTTTTAAAATAGAAGTATAGTTTTAGTGGATTCTTGATTAGTATCTGTTAGAATTTATTTTTTTGCAGTCAAATTATCTGTTCTCTAACTTTGATTCTTCTTACTCATTAAAAGATTTCCTGCATAAAGAAAGCTGAACAGCTTGTATTTTACACTTAAATATATATAAATTTTAAAACTAAATTGAATTTATATATTTATTTGTTGGTAGTGCTGAGTTAATTAATTTTGGCACTGATACCTGGCGAAACTTTACATCATACGAATGCATGTATCTAACAAAATACTGAAGTCCCTACTGCTTTTCTGTCCTGGAATTGGAATTGAGTCACTGGATGTCTTTTTATTTTTAAATTATTTACAAAACTAAGATAGCCCTCTGCTGACGTGTTCTTCTGTTTTCAGACACCAAAGACTTTACTCGCTCTTGGATAGGTTTCGTCTTATGGTAGCACCAGACACAACCAGTCCTTCACCTCTGGTCACCTCCCACCCACTAGATGGAGAAGACCAACCAGCTTTAGAGAATGTAATCCTAGACAAAGTAAGATTATGTTTAGAAAGAGTCACTGAAAGTGCCTTGGCTGTAAACAAGCTTTGCTCATTACAAAATACTTAAATGCAGCTTATTTTTACTATGTGGTTAATATTCTCAGGATTGTCAATGTATCTCAAATATAGATCAGTGATTAATTTCATGTGTGCTGGCTGACTGTTGAACTTGGGATGGATAATTATCACAAGCGTAGATGATGGTTATATTGACAGTGCTGTGAGAATTTTACCAAGTTTGGTTTCTTTGCCCAACTTTAATGGAAAGGTTTTATACAGGGTTCAATAGAGACAGATAAAAAATCTTGTTCCCTTGATGTGTTTACTACAGTTATTAGTTTTATTAATTTGCTGAAAGTTGTTGGCTGTCTCTTGGAAATTAAGCATTGCTTGTCTGGTTTTCCCTTCTCAGCTTTAAATTACTTTCAGAGAACAATCGAGAATACTGAACTGTTTCCGTCTTTCATGGACTTAAATGTGTTTATTTCCAAGTGGAGTGGAAGGCTAAGAGCAAGTCTTGGGGCCTTCTGTGTATTTCTTTTTTCTAGTTTGTCCCATGGCACAAATAATTTCTCCTTTTCATCCCTCCATGTTCTACAGTGATAAACAGTAATAGGAAACTTATGTAACTGAGATGGCAGAAATTATTTGATTAGCTGACAGATTGGATGAGTCTGAGCAGTCACTGGCTTAGGGGAGATGTTGAGACCTACTTGCACAGCAGGAGAAAATGCTGTGCCCAGAAACCATTTACCCATAGCTTTATGTCTTCAAATTACCCCAGAAATCTCCTTTGTTTCTCACTGTAAATTCTAAAGAAGAGTAGTTTTTGTATGCTTCCCCCACAACTTCTGCATAGTTCATAGAATCATAGAATATCTTAAGTTGGAAGGGACTCATAAGGATCAGTGTGTCCAACTCCCTGCTTCTCACAGGGCTACCTAGAAATAAATCCTATGACTAAGAGCATTGTCCAGATGCTCCTTGAACTCTGACAGGTTTAGTTGTGTTCTAATTAATGTCAGCAAATTTATTTGAATCTGAAGAGTTTTCTTCCTTGGTTATAGTATTGGGTTTTTTTGTTGTTACTGTGATATTTGTGTGACTATTGAGTATTCCATGCTTTTTTCTAGATAGTCTCCTCAGCTTTAGGATCCTAATACAAGTACCTGCACTATATATTAAGATAATTTTCCCTCATTTCCTGTCCAAACTTTATGGAAATAGACAACTTGACAGTGAACATCCATTAGTCTGTTTTAAGGTGTTCCATTTCCATTCACCAGTTGTTTTGTTTTGCTTTGCTTTTTAATTTGAGGGGGTGTTTTTATATTAATGTAGCCTACAGATGTCGTAGACATTCAGCGCCAATGAGCAGTTCTCCCTCTGCCCCTCCATATACTGTATTATTTTCTGAAAACAAGTATGTAATAAATTTCCTTTTTTGATTATTAAAGGACTGGTATGTGTCACTGGTGCGGTCACAGTGCTACATCAAGTCTGACTCGGCACTGCTAGAAGGAGCAGAGCTGGTAAATAGGATTCCTCAGCCTGACCTGAACTCCTTCATGACCAGCAAGGTAACTTCTTTGTCAGAGGAAGAGGATGTAATCAGTTCAAGTGTTCCTATTGGCAGTATTGGTAGATTACATTTGTAAGTGTTACAATTCTTTAATGTAAACATTTCAAATTTATATAATACTGACACTGACAATATATACTGATAATATTAACTCAGTTTTAGAAATTAAAATAGTAGATACGTGTGTAAAACAGTGGATATTTGTGTCGAGCAATGTTACTACTAGTAACTTTCTAGTAGTGCAGGTTGAACAGATAGCGTGGAAGCAAAGGTTTATTTATGTATTGCAATCAGAATAATGCAGTTTTACCATTTTACCATTTTACATAAATTCTTTTTGCCATACAGTCTCTTCCAAGGCCAGCTGTTTCTGTAACCTCTTCAATATCTGTGCTAGATGACTTGCAGTAAGCCAGTCACAGGCCACAGACAGTAAATCTGGCATAAAGCACAACTTGTATCTAAGAAGATCTGTTGTTCATATTCTCACCATGGCATTTGCTGCTGGTGTGCAGAAATAATAGTGGGGAAGCTGTTTTTACAAAGCTATTTGATTTGTTTATTTGAAAACTTATTACTTGAAGATTCCTTGTATGTATGGCATCATTATACTTCATTCACACTGAATTTGGAGTAAGTGCAGTGATTTTTCTTTCCAGTATGGTACAGGTTAGAACTTAAATGTGGAGCCAATGTGGGCTTAACCATATTGTTACACCACAGTAGAACAGAGGTGCTAATAATAAGTTAGTTAATCAATGAACTGTAAATTTACCAGAATACTACCACCAGAATAGTACCACTACATACTTAGTTTCTCTTTAAGAGTGATTTCTCTTTATTTGTATTTGATTTCAGGAATTCAACCTAAGCTTGTTAGCACCTTGTTTAAGCCTTGGCATGAATGAGATCTCGAGGGACCAGAAGAGCAGCCTCTTTGAAACTGCTCGGAGGGTGACTCTGGATCACGTGTCTTCGGCTGTACAAAACCTTCCCGCCAACCACCAGGTTTTTCAACCACTATTGCCAACTGAGCCATCAGCCTACTGGAAAAAACTAAGCGATCTCTTTGGTAATAGAAATAATGGTCTTTTAAAGTTTATTCTCTCCTCTGCAAAGATACTTTACAGATGTCTTGTGAATACATGAACTTACTATTTAAAAAAAAAAAAATCAAGATACCTGGCATAAAAGTGCTTATGAAATAGTTCTGAAAAACATTTGTTGAAGGGAAAAAAATTCAAACTGCTAGATTTCATCCAGTCTTATTTTATAGGAGATGAGGTGATGTATCAGTCTATGATGACACTTTGTCGTGCACTGGCTCAGTATTTGTTGTTACTCTCAAAACTACCAGCTGGTCTCCGTGTTCCTCCTGACAAAGAGGATGATATCCTGAAATTCGTAGTGATGTCAGTAGAGGTGAGAAACTACACCATAATTAAAGATGTGACGAAATGTTGGGAGAGGGAACAACTCTGTCTTAAACTGATCACCAAGTAATTTTTGATCTGGGCAATTCTTTTGTCTTAACTGTAGAAATTGCTTCAGTGGTTTTTGTGTTTGACCTATGCTAGTAAATCAGATTTGGGTTGTGGGACAAGGACAGCTTTATACGAGGAGAGGCTGTTTGATTGACTGATTGATTGATGCTGGCATTTGGGAGAATGGGTCCTGCACTGATTTTTGGGACATTTAATAAGCAGTATATAAATGTCATAATTTTCTTCTACTTAAAATAAATTGTGTTCTCTCAGGTTAGCAGTTGTTCTGTTGTGAGAATTTGCTATTAATGGAAAACTTCTCTTTTTGTACAGGCACTGTCATGGCATTTAGCGCATGACCAGATTCCATTGAGTGTGGATCTTCAAGCTGGTTTGGATTGTTGCTGTCTGACACTACAGCAGCCAAGTCTTTGGAATTTGCTGTCTTCTGCAGATCATGTGACATATGCTTGCTCCTTAATTAACTGCATTAGATTTATCATAGAAGCGGGTGAGTGCAGTTTGACCAGCTAGGGGAAAAAATTTGTTAATAGACTGGCAGTCATTGATCAAATGCTGCCTCACTGGAATATTTCCTTTGAGTCCTTATTAATTATTTGTTCGACAAATTTAGTTTTTACTATTTTAATTTTCTGTTTAAAATTTAGTGTTTACTTCTGAACTTGGCAAATGCCTTAGATATGTGAAATATTTGACTACTATGTGGTGTTGATTAAAAAAATGGAAAATGAAATATGTAATAGCTGTATCATTCAAATATTTTTCTCCAATTCAGTTGCTGTGGAACCTGGTAATCAACTTCTTAGTCCTGAAAGAAAGAAGAATGCTTCAAAACCTTTAAGTGAGGGGGAAGTTGATTCAAATGTACAGAGTAAGTAAACAGTGAATTTTACTTCTCCCCTAAACTTTCACTGAAAGAAATATTTTTAGGTACCCTTTCCATTACTATTATTTTTAACAATGAAAGTTCATCTGAGACCTTAACTTACGTTTGGTAAATGTCTGTTAAATATAGGTTGACATATTTTTGACAGGTATAGTTATTTTTCCTTGAAAGTTATACATTAATGCAGATTTTTCCCTCGGGGGATTCTGTTAGCTGTGCATCATGCCACAGACTGAGCTTTTTAAAGTGTTGTGGGATCTTAAATTTTTTAAAATTTCTTTGTGTGTGTCCTTATTGTGGTTTTGTCCATTTTAGTTGACATACTCTTTGGTTAAGAATTTTTTGTGTTTCTGTCTTTTTAAATTATTTGTCTTTTGAGTCATCATAAAACTGAATTTCTTTCTCTCCCAACAAAGAAACAAAACACATTATTGCAGCGTGTGAAATGATAGCTGAGATGGTGGAATGCTTACAGACTGTCTTGTCACTGGGGCACAGAAGGAACAGCAGCATCCCTGCATTTCTCACTCCTGTCCTCAAGAATATCATCATCAGTTTAGCAAGGCTGCCTCTAGTGAACAGTTACACCAGAGTACCTCCCTTGGTATGTTTATTATGCTTTGCTTTTGGGACTTTAAAAGTTATTGAAAAACTTTGAAAACCAAACATGGTGCTGCATCTTAAGTTTTACATCAGTAGGACTTCAGCCTCGAGCTGGTTTGATCAGTTGGTTTGTCTTTTTGAACACTGAGTGACAACATATGCAAGGCCATTTCTCTTTTTCTCAGCACTCTGTTTTTGAGGGGATGTCAAAATACAATAATTGTTTTGGTTGAAACTTTTGCCCCCTCTCTGATGTATCAGTGTGCTTTTTCAGGCATCAGTAGTATGTCAACTGTCTTCCTTGAATTCAGCATCATTTCTGCACAATCTCTAAACTGAAATATGTGACAGGAATTTACTTGCTTCTGTATCTAAACTTAACCCATAAAATTGGATAATTAATTTACAGTGGGAAGTATGATGGAAAAAGCCCTAAAATTGGAAGTACAGTGTCATTGTATATAAGTTGTGTTAGATGTTCCATCTTTCTTTGAGTATTTTTCTGTTTGGAGAAATACTTTATTTACTGGTGTCTTGTTTCTTTGAATGTTGAGAGCTCTAATATTAATATTATATTTGGTTTGGATAATTAAACTTTCATTATACTTCTTTAGGTCTGGAAATTAGGCTGGTCACCAAAGCCTTTAGGTGACTTTGGCACAGTTTTTCCTGAAATCCCAGTAGAATTTCTTCAAGAAAAGGAAATCTTTAAGGAGTTCATCTATCGCATTAATACACTTGGTACGTACAAAATTCAATGAATACACTTGGCTCTTATTGGGCATTTACCCATGTTTTGAAATTACTGAGTAACTGTATCTGAAACTGTTCGCCTACTTTTGTTGCTTATGTGGAAGACAGATAATATTTCAGAGTGGGTTAGTAATTGTGCTGCAGTAATTCTTATATTTTGTTCAATGAAGAGAATAAATTCTAGAAATAAAGCCAGAAATTATTCCAACTCAGGGAGATTTCAGTTGCACTTGCAGAACGACCACTTGTTTTCTGGAGAATACACTTGACAGCATGTTTGAGAATATTTTGCTTCCCCCCCGCTTTTTTCTATTAATGCATAGTATAAAGTCCTGTGATAAGATACCTCTGTTATCTACCTTCAGCTCAGGCATCAGATGTTTGAGTTGGGTTAGGAGATCTTGAAAGGACCCTTTCAACCCAAACCATTCTTTGATTTAGTACAGTGTTTCCAGTTCTCTCCACCTTCTTGGAGCTGAAGGAGAGAAGCTGTGGTGTCGTTCTCTGCCATTCCCATGCACACCCACACAATCACAGAATAAGCTGAATTGAATCCCCCAAGGAGCATTGAGTCCCAGCTGCTGGCCCTGCACAGGACCATCCCCAAGAGTCACACCACAGGCCTGAGAGCGCTATCCAAACACTAAAATCTGTCAGGCTTGGTGCTGTGACCACTTCCCTGGGGAGCCTGTTCCATCACAGAAAGTACCAAAAAGAATAGGAAATGGTATGAAACTAAATCTGTGGAAACAATGTAACTTTTTAAATGCTGTTCCTTGTTTAATTTTGTATTAAGACATAAATGGCTATCTCTGAGTGTTTCCATAGGATGGATCAGCCGCACCCAGTTTGAAGAGACTTGGGCTACTTTGCTTGGTGTGCTCGTAACTCAGCCCATTGTAATGGACCAAGAGGAGAACCAGCAAGAAGTAATGCCATTCACTGTATTTTTTAAATGAAATTTTGCTTAAACCAAGTAAAGTGCTTCTCTTAGTAAAAATGTAAAGCAGAAAAGAAGTGAAAAACACCAAGGAATTTTCTTCTATTTTGTATTTCCTTTTTTTCATATCTTGATGAGTTCAGACACATCCATCTTCTGGTATAAAGTTTCTGCAAGCATGTAGATAGTATAGAAAAAATTAATGAAGCTGTTCAAATGCTATATTAGTACATCACTAACACAGATTCTTTTTGTAAGACTCTTGACTAGAAATTAATTGACCTGAAGATGCATGTTCATGTGTCTTGCTCCCACTGTAGATTGTATATTGGATATCTGCATTTCTAACTCATGCAAATGTCCAAAATTCAGTGAAGAACATTTGGGGGTCAGGGCTGAAGAAATTTATAGCAAAATTTGTCCAATTTATATACCAAGATGGGTATTTATATACCAGTTTCTGTGCCAAAATATTTCTGTCCAAAGAACAGCAACAAAGCTGGGGCTGGGGCTGAGGGAGCTGAGGGTGTTTCATCTCAAGAAGAGGAGGCGCAGGGGGATCCTCATCTCTCACCACAACTGCCTGACAGGAGGGTGTAGCCAGGCGGGGATCAGTCTCATCTGCCATCTCTCACGTGAAAGGCCTTAGGTTGCACCAGGGGAGGTTAGGATTGGATATTAGGAAAAGAAGGGTTAGGCTCTGGAATAGGTTTCCCAGGGAGGTGGTGGAGTCACTGGCTCTGAAAGTGTTCAAGAGGGGTCTGGATGTGGCACTTAGGGATGTGGTTTAGGGGTGATTATGGTGGTGCTGAGTTGATGTTGGACTGGATGCGCTTGAAGATCTCTTCCAGCCTTGATGGTTCTGTGAAGAGTCAAGATGAGTGTGAACTTGGCTATCATGAAAGCGATTTTCCCTCTTCAGCTCTTCACCTGCTAGCAAACTGATTTTACTAGATTCTAGTTATTTGACCTGCAAAGTTATTTTCCTCGGCTTGTTCATGGTTCTGATGGTAGGAGCAGAGCCTAAAGCAGTTTGAGAATTCAGAGGACAGATGCCTGCAGACTCTGGATCCTGGGTAGCAGACAAAGGGTTTACTTCCCTTGCTTCCTAGGTGTCAGACTGCAAAAAAGAATAGGGAATCATCGTCCCTCTTCCCTGGGTTAGCATTTTCTGTTAGTTACACAGGCTTGGACACCTTGACTTCACTGTTTTTTGCATTATGACCATGCTGGGTCAGACTTAGGGCAATCTAATTATTGATTGTTCCTTATTTATCACGTAGAGAGTATTTGTGGAACAAGAATAATATCGCTGCCTTGCTTTCCAAAGCAAACCAGTATGTTCAAAATTGCAAATGTTTTAAGCCCTATTATAAATTTCAGTATGTTACTATTTTCTGAAATAAAAATACAATTTTTCTTTAAGTTGAACATTTGTTACCATCTTACATTTTCTAAAAAGAATAAGACTCTTTTGTGGTATGATGCTTTGTTTCAACAAGTAACTGATGGGTAGCGGCAAAGAAAGAAGCTAAACACTTTTTAAAAAGTTCTAAAATGGACATCTTGAGGTTTTAATGCTGTTGGGACAAGAGAGGATGCATACAGAATGGCTGATGAGAAGCAAGGATGTGTTGCTGCTGCAGTCAGTGCTTTGTGTGCATTGTTTATGTCACATATATTTCAGCATGGGAAGAAGAGTAGGTATCAGGCTTATTAATAATTTAGTGAAACATGACAAACTGATATTCAGAGCTTTCGGGATTTTTTTTTTTTTTTAACAATTCAAATTACAGTGAATTGATTTTGCAGGAAGATACAGAGAGGACCCAAATTAATGTTCTTGCAGTCCAAGCCATAACCTCCCTAGTGCTGAGTGCAATGACCATACCTGTGGCAGGCAATCCAGCTGTTAGCTGTTTGGAACAGCAGCCCCGCAACAAAGCTTTAAAAGCTCTGGACACAAGGTATTTATTTTTATTTGTTTTCAAATGCATGAAACTTGTGGTTAATACCTAAAGACAGTTGCTTAGTCTAGCTGTAGCAAAGATCTGTACGGATTTTACTTTGCAAGCAAGAATATATGTGGATGGATGTATTTGCATAAAAGTTGCGTGGACTTAGCATTGTGAACCTGCTGAGTTATTTGAAAAAGATAACATCTTAATAAAATCTAGTAAACAGTGTGCAGAATGTATTTTTCAACATTTTCATTTCCCTGGTACTGAAAATAGGCATAGACACATAACATTGCAGAGTAAGCCAGACTTGCACAAAACTGTTAAAGGAAAAATCTACTAAAATTGGTTTACCTTGGACTTTCAGGTTTGGGAGGAAGCTGAGTGTTATCAGGGGAATTGTTGAACAGGAAATTCAGGCAATGGTGTCTAAGAGAGAGAATATTGCTACTCATCACTTATACCAAGCTTGGGACCCTGTTCCATCACTTTCTCCTGCTACTACAGGTAAGTGCTTGTATGTGGGGGAGAAGGGGAGAGTGAATTTCTTTTACATTTAGAAAGTGGAAAAGGTACTCTCAGGAAAATTTGAAATCCAGTTTGCGGGAAATGAAGCCATTTTCACGTATGCTTTGTTACGCACTCTTTAAAAATTCGTCTTGTGTTTTGTTCCAGGTGCTCTTATCAGCCATGAAAAACTCTTGCTGCAGATCAATACTGAACGAGAAATAGGAGATATGGATTATAAACTGGGACAGGTTTGTTAAAAGCTCAACTTTAAACTTGATTTTTATGACATTTCTTCCAGCTCCTGAAAAATTAGTTAAGAAACATTGCTTGACATCAAATAGAAACTAAAAACTCTGAGTGATGCAGGGTAGGTCCTAACTGGGTATCTCCTCAGCCAGAAGACTGTGTGTTGCCTAAGATTTTTCTAGTCTGACTATGGGGGTGTTAAATGCACTTCTTTGCTATTTGTTTTCCTGTTTTGTGTGTGTTGCAAGGTCTCTATACACTCAATATGGTTAGGAAATAATATCACTCCATTGAGAGAAGAAGAGTGGGGTGAGGATGAAGAAGATGAGAACGATGTACCTGCTCCTTCCTCACCACCAACCTCTCCTATAAACACCAGGTATCTTATTATTTTGTCTCTTCTCTCTTTTGAGTCATAGCTAAATTTTGTTTCTTCATGCTGAGTTCAATAAGATTGGTCTATAAATTGGATGCTAACAGTATTATTTCAAATCAAGCATTTTAGCAGGGCTTAAGAACAGCCATTTTAACACTTGCTGATTGTTCCTTGCAGGAAACACCGGGCTGGTGTAGATATCCATTCTTGTTCTCAGTTCTTGCTTGAACTGTACAGTCAGTGGATATTGCCATCCAACCCTAGCAAGAGAACACCAGTCATTTTGATCAGTGAAGTGGTGCGATCAGTAAGTCTGAGTTATTATTCAGAGTCATAATTGAGTATATGTAACCAAATGTTCAGAGCTGAGCAGCATTTGTAAAGCATCTTTTAATGTATAAAATGCACTGCATTTTTTTGGCGGTGCCATTCTGTGGCCAATACAGAAATATAACTTGAGCAACCATAGCATTATACTGATTTAAGCTATATAAGCATCTGGATTTTGTATTCTGCTGCTACATTACAAATACTTTATTTTCCCGTTAATGTTACTTAATGACAGTTGATATTTTACTTGACTGCTTGCTAAAGCAAGATTTGCTCGTCTTATCTCTTTGTAAGAAAATGAGGATGGAACAATAATGTATTAGAGAATTAAATTGATTATTAAATGTAGAAACAAAACTAAAGAACACAGATGTGGAATGTGTCTTGACAGCCATTATTCACTATCTTAAGAGACTTAAAATTAAACTATCCTTGCAAGAGCAGTATGTGTTCTGTGTTTTGGGATGGTTTAGTATATTGTAAATAGCGATGTTTGCTCACATCCCAGAGTTACTTACTATAGCAGCTTTGATTTTACAAACCTTTTGGTAAAAAAGACCTCTTGGAGGTCATTATTATCCAAGATGAATGGTAGAATTAATTCTGGACAACAATAGTTAATAGTTATTTCAGAGCCTTGAGTAAATGTTTACATATTTAATAGATCAATTGAGAAATCTTTCGCTCACAATTACAACAGAAAGGAGAGTCAATTTTTGGCTGTCTGCTGATGGGATTTTTTTTTAATATTCAATTTCAATTTCCATACAGCTTCTGGCGGTGTCAGACTTATTTACAGAAAGGAATCAGTTTGAGATGATGTACACAACACTGACAGAGTTGCGAAAGGTGCATCCATCAGAAGATGAGATTCTTGTACAGTATTTGATACCGGCCACATGTAAAGCTGCTGCTGTTCTTGGAATGGTAAGAAATTCTCAGAAAGTTTATTGCAAATTCATGAGTGTCTAGATTAACTCAGCTTCTGCTGCAAAACCTGGTGTACTTGGTAAGGTTGGTCTGTCTCCAAGAATATCCTTTAGTTGATCTGCATGGCTGTAAGAAGTAATAGGATATGTATTCTGGGCTTTCAGAGTTTACAGACATTATCTCTAATTGCCCTGTATTTGAACAGAAAGGTTGTTTGGTTTGGGGTTTTTTTGAGGTTTGAGCTTAACTTAATGTGCTTTTTGGTTTGTCTTGTTCAGTTCAGTGTTGCCTTTGCCCTGGACTCCTCATTTGTTACATTTCAGGCCAGAAATGAGGACTTTTGGAACAGCTTTTGCTAGATTTGTATTACTGGTGAATGGCTGTAATCTCATGGGAGGCTGGGGCAGTGCATGGGAGGAATGCATAGCCCCATACAGTCAGATATCCCTTTTCTTTCCCTCACTCTTCCCTCCACCGTGTCATTCTCTCTTGACATGTGTAGACCAGAAGTACTTTCCAGTGGACATTTCAGAATGGAATTATTTAAGAAAAAAAATTTACAGATTATTTTGGAAGAAGTTAGCACTTCTAGAAACTCTGAGACTAATATAAAGCTGTATGGGTAATAGTGGTAAAAGAAATTTTGAAAGGCTTTTAGGGTGGGGCTTCCAGTAGCTGTTGTAGCAACTCTGCAAGGCAAAGCTGGGAAGGTGATGGCAAACATACAGAAACAGTTACAGAGATCAGCTTATTCTGACTAGGCTGTCATTTCCCACTCAGTGAGCTAATACCTTCTCACAAGCAAACAGCTGAATATAACAGCTTGGTGGGACTTAAAAAACAAGAAGTTGATTCCATCAAGAGTTGCTTGTTGTTCTGTGCTCAGTTATGTAGAAAATCTGCTTTAAAAGAGGAACTAGAGAGCAGACACTGTCAAACTGACCTGTATCTTCGATACTTCATGAGTAAAGGGACAATGTAAAACAAGTAATTTCTACTAATTACTTATATAGTAAGGAAAAGACTTTCCAAAACTAAAATTAAGAAGAGATATTGCATATTCCAGTATGTTGTGGTATTCGATAACAGAGAGTGAAGTATCTGATACCAGCTTGACCTGTGAATACTAAACATACAATTGTGGAATCATTTAGGTTGGAAAAGACCCTTAAGATCATTGAGTCCAACTGTTGACCCAACTAAACCATTTCCCTAAGGATGGAGCCTAACGAGGCTCAGGGAGGACCTTATCACTCTCTACAACTTCTTGAAAGATTATAGCAAAGTGGGGGTCGGTCTCTTCTCTCAGGTGACAAGTAACAAGAGGAAATGGCTTCAGGTTGTGCCAGGGTAGGTTTAGGTTGGATGTTAGGAAGATTTCTTCCCTGAAAGGGTGGTTAAGCCTTGAAACAGGCTTCCCAGAGAAGTGATGGAGTCACCATCCGTGGAGCTGTTTAAGAAATGGCTGGGCATGGCACTCAGGGCTGTGGTTTGGTTGATGGTGATGCTCAGTCAAAGGTTGGATTCGATGATCTTGGAGATCTTTTCCTACCTTAATGATTTTGTGAAGTACAGGGTGACAGTCACTGCCCTGGTCCTGCTGGCCACACTATTGCTGATCCAGGCTGGGTGCCATTGGCCTTCTTGGCCACCTGGGCACACCTGGCTCATGTTCAGCCACTGTCAGCCAGCACCCCCAGGTTCTTTTCCACCGGGCCCTTTCCAGCCCCACTGCCCCAGCCTGTAGCAGGGGTTGTTGTGACCCAGGGGCAGGACCTGGCACTTGGTCACATTGAACCTCAGACCTTCGGGCCCACTGATCCAGCCTGTCCAGATCCCTCTGCAGTCTTCCTACCTTCCAGCAGATCAACATTCCTGCCCATCTGAGAGTGCACTTAATTCCTTCATCCAGATCACAGGATTGGTGGAGGGAAAAGTGTGTAGGTCTGAGTACCAGTGGTTTCAGAGAACAAATAACTGGAATGATATGCTCTGAGTTGAGTAGACAGATAGTAGATGGCAGAGTGTAGTTGTCTGGTACCAGTCTGTTTCAGATGGAAGCATCCTTTGTGCTTAGCTGGAAGGCCAGAAAATTTCAGTCATTCAAGTCCTGTATTCTTAATAACATGTACTATTTACTGTACTAATCCTTATGTTGTTTGGGCTTTTTTTTTATTTTAAATCATGACATAACTTTGTAGAAATAAAACAAAGTAGCATCAATTTACTAGTTAATCTGCAACTCATCCCTTATCTGATTGTATTAGTCTTGTGACATTTGATTCAAAGTAGTTTTAAGCTGGGCTCTGGTTCGTTCCCTATTTTCTGCCCTTTAATTTGTTCCAAGTATTTCCAAATGACAGGACTTGCTGGTATTTTAAACCAGTGTTGGCTTCTAATGAATATTCTTGCTGGATGTATTAGGATAAAGCTGTGGCTGAACCAGTAAGTCGACTGCTGGAATCAACCCTTAGAAGCACCCATATGCCAAGTCGGATTGGAGCTCTGCATGGAATTCTGTATATCCTTGAGTGTGACTTGCTCGATGAGACAGCAAAGCAGCTCATTCCAATTATCAGCGAGTATCTGCTTTCCAATTTGAGAGGAGTGGCACAGTAAGACTCTTCCTCCTTTCCCCCTGGCTCCAAACTGTTGCATGTTTGTGTGAACAAAAGGACTCTCTGTTGTTGGCGGTTGCCAGTACATTTTAGAGCAGGCTGTTGAATCAAGCAGATTTTGGCATTTTCATTGAAAATACCGTCCAATTTTAGGTTTAATTTACAGAGTGAAATCATATTTGAGGGTGAGAAAACTATTTGATAGTACAGGCATTTGCGTCTTTTGTAAACTGTGTTACTTAAACCTCAGTTTTCTGTCATTTTCATGATAATCAGTGTTCTCTTATGGCATCTCAGTGATACTTTCTGTGATTTTAAAAAGGCCTTATGTTTCATATGCAGAATACTTAGTGTTTCTAGGAATCGTTTATAGTGTCTCTGTTGGTGACCTAGACAACTTGGATGTGACCACTAGTGTTTCTGCTCATTTGCAGTTGTGTGAATATCCATAACCAACAGCACATCTTGGTAATGTGTGCAGCTGCTTTCTATTTGATCGAGAATTACCCACTTGACGTAGGGCCTGAATTCTCTGCAGGAATCATACAGGTACGTTGCAATGCCTCCACTCAGGGGTGGTCATGTAACCTGAGATCACCACATAGCTGTCTTAAACACTTAACTTGATTCCTGAGGTGTAGGTATGCTTTTGGGTTTAGTTTCATCCGTTTTTGTTAATACCTGATGCCATACTATTGTGGTATGGTGCTAGAAGATGACCTAAATACACCTCAAAACCAGGCAGTTGGCTGTTTGCTTTATTTCAGATGTGTGGAGTCATGGTGTCTGGCAGTGATGAATCAACACCATCCATTATTTACCACTGTGTCCTGAGAGGATTGGAACGACTCCTCCTTTCAGAGCAGCTTTCCAGGCTGGACAGTGAGTCGCTGGTTAAACTGAGTGTTGACAGGGTGAATGTGCAGAGCCCCCACAGAGCAATGGCAGCCCTTGGATTAATGCTGACTTGCATGTACACAGGTATTCACTTTTTTATACTTCTCATGTGCGGAGAGACAGGCTTACTAACAGTGCTAATTTTCTTAATTTATTTTTGTTAGCAAGAGTAAGAGAAGTGCATTTTAACATCCACAGTTAACGAGTAACATTATTTTGGTTTAGGAAAGGAAAAAATCAGCCCCAGCCGTATCACAGATGCAAATCCTGGTGCTCCCGACAGTGAATCTGTGATTGTAGCTATGGAACGAGTATCTGTCCTTTTTGATAGGTAAGAGGGCAAAATGTGTAAATGGGGCTCTGGGAGGGAAATTATTCTGTTCGTCACTGTGTGGTCACTTCTCAGTTGGACTGTCCTTACAGTTAGTTAATGATGTTTCTCTACTTACTGTTGCTTAAAAGTTACACTCCTGGTATACACAGTAACACTGATGGAATTGCTGAAGGCAGCACAAATGTACAGGAATGTAAATGAAAACCAGACATGTCCTAACTGATACTGTGTGTTGCACAAACCATAATACTTCATAAATGTATTTCCAACTCCCTTCAGGTCAAACTCTTAAGTGCCTTTCAGGATGTCTTCTACATAATCAAGGATATAAATCCAGTTTACAGGAAATAATCTTTCAAACCGCCCTAAGAGTTTAAAACTTTTTTCCCCCCTTTCCTCCCTTCCCCCCTCTCAAGAGTTGCTCTTTCTGAGGCTGTTAAGTAATTGCAGTGGAAGGCTACAGTAAAACTTCTGTATTCACATGGAACTCATTAATGGAAACATTTCAAACCCCTTGTTTTGATCTGACAATCTCAAGCTGTCTTAAGTGAGTATAGCATGTTAGATTTTGTGTAGTAGTTTGTGGGTAATGGTTTACATTTTTTAAAGTGTTCAGTGGTTTTTCCATAAAACTGGAGGAGGCTTTCACTTCTGCACTTGGTGAGAACAGAACTAGAGCAGTCAATGTTTGAGTGCTTTTGAATATATCACTCTGAAGAGCTAGCAAAACAAATGTGACTACTACAAGCAAAAAATAACTTTTGCAGGGAAGAATCACATGGTGACTTGATCTTGACACATCAACAGATGCAGCCTTTATTAGAAAGACTTTCCAATCAGTGTTATTTAAACAAAATTGTCTGTAGGTTGGAGTATCTTTACCCCATGTTACACAGCAATGCAACTTCCTTTTCTTGTTTGATATGTTGGTCATTCTGATCTTGAATAAAAAATGCAAAGATGTTACGAAGGAAAATCAGTGTTCTGCTTATAAATTGTCTTTTCTCCGATAACTAGGAAGGGTCATCTCCATGTCCTTTTTTGTTCTTGTTTAGTTTTTTCAGCATTCCTGTTGGTAAGTCTCATCTCTGATTCAATTCCAGACCTTCAAAAAAATGTGACTCTTTAAAAGAGAAAAGGGCAGAGTGTGGGGTAAGGACACACCTGTAACAGCTTCTGGCAGCTTTAATAGACCTCTTTGGGTAGTCTGTTATTAAGATTACATGAAGAGTTGGATTCATCAGTGTTGAGAACTTTCCTGTTCAGAGATGAAAATAAAATGTTCTTTCCATTGCCAATTAAATTGGAAAAGAACAAGATATGTATTGGAATTCAATTGTAAAATATCTTATTTTTTATTTTCAGGATCAGGAAGGGATTTCCTTTTGAAGCTCGAGTAGTGGCTCGGATTCTTCCACAGTTCCTTGATGATTTCTTCCCTCCACAAGATGTAATGAACAAAGTCATTGGGGAATTTCTGTCCAATCAGCAGCCATACCCACAATTTATGGCAACAGTAGTTTATAAGGTAGTATTGATGCATTTACTTTTCTTGTATGTTTCAGAAGATTTCTAAATCATTGACAGCTCAGCTGAAGGGCCATATACCACTTTTGTTAATTAGATCTTAACAAACCAGTCACAGTGACTGTGCTATGTTGCTGTGAGCTTTGGCTTCCAGGCAGCATTGAGGGCTAGAATTGCCATGTCACCTGGAAGCCAAAGCTCACAGCAGGACAGTTCAGTCACCGATAATGAGAAAATAAAGAGAAAATTAGTAGTTGTGATCCTGGTGCTCAGATTCTAGATATGAGGGAGCCATCACCTTGTGAACGCAACAGTCACGCCCCTGTGGACTCAGCTGAGCTTCTGGGTTTTTGGCCCTTCAGCACCTGCTGGACTTAGCATCACTGGGGAGTGCACATGCACAGCACATTTGATCTATAAAAACAGAGACACTACCACAAGTCTTAAATTTCTATATGATTACTTCAGTTTGGCACATACGTCATGAGTCCAGTTCGCTAATTCCTTAGTCTCAGAGTTGTCTCCAGGAAGCCACTTTGTAACCCTCCTTTGTAGCTGGAGAGAACCTTTACAAGAGAAACTGAATTTAGTCCCATGTCCATCCACCCTGTCTTTATTCCTGTGTACAATATTTTGCAGGTGTTCCAGACACTGCACAGCACCGGACAGTCCTCGATGGTCCGTGACTGGGTGATGCTCTCTCTCTCTAATTTCACACAAAGAACACCTGTGGCAATGGCAATGTGGAGTCTTTCCTGTTTTTTTGTCAGTGCTTCCACCAGTCAATGGATTTCAGCAATGTATCCTAAAAAGACTGAATGTGTGCCATTTCTGGGTAATTATAGTGTAAAGCCTTGAAGGATAAGAGTATAAGTGTAACACACATAAAAGGCGGTTTTACTGCAGATAGTAATGGTGTATATTGCTTTGTGCTATTGGTACCTCAGGTCTGTGGGGAAAAAAGAGACCTTCTAAACAGATTATGAGAACAAAGTTATCTAAAACTGCTGCTTTAAGATCAGTTCCTTTTGACTATGCAAGATGATTGGGAAAGTCCTTACTTTGAAGACTTTTTAAAAGCTTCACCGAGATAGCACTGCTGTGACCTTTGAAAGCTTTGCTCTGTATTCCTTCTGTAAGATAAAATATATTGGAAAAAAAACCTAAAAAAGCCAGCATACTCAAAATCAAGAGAATTATCCTCTATACACAAACTGTATTTTGCAGTCATGTCCCTGGCTGTGCACTGCGGTAATACTGAGCTTTGGCAATGGAATGGCATCAGCCAAATAAAGTGGAACAGACAAAAGATTCATATATATATAGGTGGTATTAGTTCTGGGTTTATTTAAAAACAAACAAACCCCTCAAACAAACAGAAAAATAACTGTTGCATTTTGTGATCAGACAAAAAAGTGGCCATTTGTCATGTTTGAAACGTCCTAATAACTCTCAATTGCAGCAGTGCACTTTGGCTCTCAGCAGTTGCTGATTGCATTGTTTGCTCCAGTGGATAAAGAAAACTACTGCTAGCTTGAAATTAATTTCTGAGGGTAAGAAATTGTGTGACGTTAATGAAGAAATAGGATTTCTGTAGCAGCAGTTAATTGCCAGATGACAGTATTTTGCACTTGAATATTGTTGGTGAGCTCAATAAACCATTTTAATGGAGAACAGTGTTTAAAACTGCTAAACCAAAAGCAACGTGTGTCATTTTATGACCTTAACTTATATTTCAGTCTTCCACATATTATCAGCAGAATGGGAAAATCAGAGCAAGTGGATGTTAACATCTTCTGTTTGGTGGCCATAGACTTCTACCGACACCAGATCGATGAAGAATTGGATCGGAGGGCCTTCCAGTCAGTGTTTGAGGTGGTGGCATCTCCAGGAACCCCATACCATCGCCTACTGACTTGTTTGCAAAATGTCCACAAGGTCACAGCATGCTGAGCATCCTGATGTGTAGTGGAACTGCATGACTAGGATTGGAATATGAATTACGGGGAATGCAAGATCAAGGAAGTACCTGGGGTTGCATTTGTGATAAATACGGACCCGTCAGTTTTCCTTCCAGCACGCATGGACAAGTGCTCTGCAGCACTGGAAATCACCAGAGAAGTCAACTGTAGTTGTTGTTGACACCAGGCACCTCTAAGTGGAAAGAAGTACGTCAGTGTTTTTCACGTGGTGTTGGGCACTAATGTGAGCCACATGTCCTAGCTGTAAAGTATGAGCTAGTACCACTTGCAGGGTCGCTGGTATTCCTCTTCTTCCCAGGGTGCAGCTGAAGCCACTGTGGTGCAGCCAGGAAGACACTGACAGACTCTTATTGCAACCTGCAGTCATTAGCCAACTTGATAGTTTTATGTACCTGTATATACTGTTGTGTAGCACAGAATAGAATTCGTTTCCTAATGTCGCTCCCAAACACGGAAAAGAGAAAACGGCTTTTATGATTTACACTTCCAGCATGTAATTTCTCTCTCTGGACTTTCTGATATCCAGTGGTGTATGTGTTGGTGATACCAGAGATATAGTGCACATACGTAACCACACATTTTTCTTTTTTCTTCTCAGGATTTCAAATTTGAGTACGGTATATCAGTGAAAGAAATTTTAACTTAAATATTTCTATATTATGTACAGTATGTAAAATTGTAAGATGTGTGGTGCATGAGCTGTGCTGTAATTGGAGATGAACAAAAGCCATGCTACTGAATGTCTTGACATCTGTATTGTCCTCATTTTTTTTTCTTGTGCTTGAATTCATGTTCCTTTTGGAAATCCATCTTAATGTACAGATTACATCTTGTTTTGCATCTCACTTTTTCTTAAAGTGCTTTAAAACTGGAATATGTTGATTAATTTGTCTTGAGAAACTGTACTAAGGAGGCATTCTTGTGATCCACTTTACTGTAGCTTCTTCTGAATTCCTTTCTTTTGAGACATAATGGTAAAAAAGAGGACTAGTCACTCTGGATCAAACTCAAGAAACTGCTCTTATTTGCTGCACAGCATTTTAAGAGACAAAATGGTGCAAGCTCCCCAGTAGTCAACAACCATTTGACCTTTCCTAACTGAGACCATAGAGTCATCTGGACCACTCTCATGTAAACAAATTTATGGTGGCAGTAAAGAATCAGAAGGCTGCTGTGGTCTACTTTGGGACTGGCTAAAGTGTTAGATTACACAACCTCTTTTATTACCTGTTGCACCCATAATGCTTTAGACACAAACACAACACAAATATCCATGAATTTCAGGACACTACACAGGGCCAGATTTAGCTTTTACTCACCCCCCAGGGAATGCCATTGATTCCTAAGCTTTACATGAGGAAATTAGCACAGCATTTGTCTTTAGTTGTATTTGTTATAAGTCTTTCATTATAAAGAAAAGATACCTTGATTCTCAGTCAGATCCTACATTTAACCTTTCTTCATTTTCTTACCACACCTTTTGGTGACACTTGGAAAAATGAGATAGTGTTGTCAGGAGGAGCATGTACTGTATGTATTTCTGTATATAATGTATATGTTGAAATTATACACATGTGACAACATTTAATGTATACAGATGTGTATATTTGTATTTATTAAACCCATGTATTTAAACTAATTCCAATCTAGACCAAAAATTGTTGCTTCTGCCCATAAATTGATTACAAAGGAATTGTCCACTGGTGTCACTTCCTTTTAGAAACTGGTAGAGGAAATTGATAGTATGGGCAGTAGAAACAACTGTAGATGTTGCTGTATTTAGCTCTCTACAGGTCTTATTATCTAGAGCAATTATTTCTGTCCTTAGTTGGGTTACTCTTCTTCCTTGGGCCACAGCACTGTGGTGGTTTTTAAAAGAAACTGAACAGGATTTCAGAAAAAGGTTTAATAAAATAGATACTGTTTGAAAGTTTTTGAGTTATATTGGAAATTATCTTAATTCTGATAAAAGTCTAATTCCAGGCAGTGAGATATAATGCCCTGTGTTTGCATTAAGGGGTAGTATAGATCACTCTTCCCTTTTGTAATCACCAATAATCGTTTTGTACTGTAAACCCACACACCAGTCAGTTTTTGTATGATATATAGTTTAAGTGAAAATATTTTTGTAAGCTATTTTCCAGAATTTAAAATAGATTTTAATATATTTTTTAAGCATCAGGTTAGTCAAATTCTCACCATATAACAGTATATGTTGTGTTATGAAACTGTTAAATTCTTCATAATTTTAAGCTCCTCATGATTAACACAGACTAGCTGGTACTTTACCTTGGGATCATGGGAGCTAGACCCTTTATGAAACTTTCCAAACCAGCTTGGGACTTGCTATAGAATCTTTCCAGCCAGTAAAGAAATACACTGTATTTAGAGGTCTGCACAGCTGGGTGAAAAACATCAGATGTGACAGACTCCCGTTCCTCAAATGCCTCTTGCCAGCCTTCGAGCCAATATTTGCATTACCTGTTTAAAGACAAGCTCTAGAGCTGATGCACTCAGTTCTAACCGCACACAGACTCTCTGGTAGGGATAACTTCATCTGTTTAACCTCTCTTGGAGATTTGTTGTAGTATATAACCTCCTGTACCATGTCCTAAGTGTCTAAAGAGGGGCACCTCCTCTTAGGAAAGCCTCCGTGACCTGAAGGGGTTGTAGCTTAAGGGTCTTCCTAGTGTGGGAACACACTCCAGTAGTGCTTCGGTTCTGGTGTTTCACTGCAGCACACTTTCCTGTCTTCTTCCTAGGCATCCTTTCCACACCCTCATTTCTTTTGGAGTGGAATCACACTCAAAGTCACTCCTGTCTGCTTTTAGTGACACGAGCCACGAGGTGTGCCATAGGGGCAGTAACAGCAGAACAATGGCCACTGAGGGATTCCGATGTTGGATTTAAAGGAAATGAAAATACTGCTTGTCCTTTGAGATTGACTCGATGCAAGATTTTATTTCACAGAGTGTTTTTAACTTTCTGTAAACAGAAGGATGATTCTGAAAATCAAGCTGTTCATTTCTTCATTGAGAGCAGGGTAGAAATGTGTTTGGTCTTAAGACATACATTTGGTGTCCTGGCTGAACAAAGCAAACATGTTTTGCAGTGAAGGTGGCTCCTTTGCAGCCTTACAAGATGAGAGGTATGGCATGACTGGGAGCATACTTGAGAAAGATTAATGTTTAAAACTTCATTTACAATTCAGTTGTCAAAGAACCTACTTTACTAAATCTATAACATGGCCCTCCCCTAAGAACACTGTATGCCAGCCAACTTGTTATAAAGACCTTTTGGACCAGATACCCACTGGCCCATTAAATAAAGTTTGCTTTGTGTTTCATTTCAGCATGTGCCCTCCCTTGCACTGAGTGCAAGAGTGAGGAGTTGCAAACTACAACTTACTGTAAACCAGTTCTTATTTGCTGGAGTCGAAGTATTTTCTTTACTGTTTATGTTGTTTTCCAGTTGAAATTGAATGTGAGTTTATTCAAATCTTCTCTAAAGTGTATACTCAGATGTCATTTCTTGCCTAAAGCATCTAGTAAATGATTGTGTGTTACTTTTGCTTCGGTAGGAATGCCTTCTTAGCACCAAGACATTGCTTGTTTCTTAACCACCAGCAGCATTCCGAAAGCACTGAGTAATGACTGAACAGATTTAGGTCAAATGAAGGGGGGAACAAGTGGAACCTTTTGGGCTAAAAGTGATTTGTTGATATTTAGTAGATTTGCTTTAAGAGCATTCCGTCTTGCCACTCTCTTTTTTCAATGGCTGTCAGCTATATAGCAGATAAGGAGGTTGTGTCAAACACACTGCAAAGACAGTTCTCCAAGAACAGCAGACCTGGTTTGTCTTAAGATTTTGTGGAGCTGTCGGGGCTGAGCATTTATGCTTCCTAAATAAAAGAAATTTTAGGGTATAATGAGCAATAAATAATAGCAATAAGCAGTTTAATTAAATTCAGTCATTCAGCATCATACCCAGTGGTTAAAAGAATGGGAGAAGACAGGGAACTAATTGAGTACATTCATTGCATAAATCAGACTTTTTTCATGTCCAATCCCAACTAAACTGTCTACTAAAGGTAGAAATCAACTGAGTGACAATGGTAGGTGCTTTGCTCTTTTAAAACAGTTTTGGTTATAAGGATACACAATTGATGAAAGCTACAAGAGGGCAAAATACTTTGCTAGTTTTTAGGTAATTTTAAGTATTTTAAAGTGAAAACAAGCTGCTGTAAAAACTAGAGTAAGCAATGTAGCAAAATTTGGGGGAAATTAATTATGTTAATACTGAGATTTTGGGTGAACTCTACGTGCATGCTACCTAAGTATCCACTTAAAAATCTTGAGAATCCCACAGTCATACCCAGGAGAGCTTCTACTGTATATCAAGTTTTTAGCTGTAATCAGGTAACTGGGTATAAATGCTGCAGAGCATTTGTGAAGCATGTGCTGCTTTTTGTCATGTGCATTTTGTGTGAGCTTATCATCCCCATCAGTCCGTGTATGCACAGCACCGTCAAGTTGGAGGAACTTGACAAGGATAAGGTAACGCACCCTGTGGTGCTCTATAGCCTGAGGGCAATGATGAGCAAAAGCTTGGAGCCCCAACCTGAAAAGCAATTGTACTCAAGGGAAAAGGAAAGCATATAATTTTAGATGTATGTTTAAGTTTAAAAAAAAATGCTGAAAATACTGCACATTGAAACTAAAAGAGAAAATAAAATGCAACTATTACTGTAAGTGATTTTTCTCTGGTTATTTAAAAAAAAGGCTCGACACATTCTTACTAGAATTTTTCCCCTGTATCTCTTCTTTTCAGCAACTATCAAATACTGAGTATTATTAAGATATGCAAGAATAATTGAACTCTGCAAATGCAGCTACACTGCACAATCACAGTGCTGTTTGCAATTAACCAAGAACTATCACAGTTGAGCTTTTAATTGTATCTAATAGTCATGCTCGACAAAACTTCCCTGGGATTCTAGATGAGATCAGAAAAGGCAAAATTTAAGTGTACAGCTGTATTTGTGAATGAGAGTGTATTTATCCGCAGCAGTCCTGGGGAGGGATAATGTTACACAGGAGAAGAAATGGTTTAACTTGCCTAAGCTTGGTTTCCCAGCTGTTGGGCTTGCATCTTAAAAGAAATTTCTGGGTGGTCCTGCTGCTGAACACTGGAGGATCTCTTGCAGTACTCAACGGCTCAGAGACATCTTGTTTTGATTAACTTTGCAGCACTTGGCTGTTCTCTGGAAACTCTGGCATAAGCTTTAAAGTAGTAGCTTAATGTAGAAAGCACGTGCTGGTTTTGTCCTTAGTCAAAATAACTTCTTTTACATCTTGTTTTTCCTTGTCGGCGTCAGTGGCGACGGATCAGCTGCTCTGTCACCTTTTAGTGCAGCCGTGGCGCCGAGGGACAGAACCGTGCTGTGGTAAGTGGCTTTGTCTTCAGCGCTGGAGACTTGTTTGAGTAATGAAGTCTTCATCTTTTTGTCACTCAGAGAAGAATACCCATTTAATTTCTGGAAATATTACCCCTAAAGATGAATTGCCAGGCACAGGGAGATGAACATTGCACTTAGCAGACTACAACTTTTTCATTTACTACAGCTTTTCTGCTTTCCCCACTGCCTCTCCTGTCCTGTATAGGTATTGGGCTTTTTCTCCTAGTTTTTAGGCAGTGCAGCTGTAAGAGTATTGCAGCCATCATTTGGGAACTGGCATGGCTCCACCCCAGTTACAAGACAAAAAGCTTTGATTGCCTGTAGAATTATATGTAATTACACCATAAGTTTTGCATAACTGTTTGAAGAGATGAAAAGATTTGTAACTTGTAGGTTTGTTAAGAAGTTGGAAGTAGGAACATGAAAAAGTTTATACAGTTTATATAGAACGTTATCTTCTGAGTGAGCCAAACCTTCTGCTCTTCTATTGCAGCCGTAATTCTGCCTTGATTTTGTTTCTGATCTTTCCCATGGTGTACACATCCAGGTATGGCAGAGCAGTCCTTACCCCAGGTGCTGTTTTCATATCCTTCAAGCTGCAAATGCCATGAGTAAATTTTGATCAAGTGCAACCTGATTGTTTTACCTCACTATTTACATTTTGGAGTTCTTTCAGCCAGGCTGCAGCATTTGGGCTCCAAGCAAAATGCATCCCTGAGGGTTGGGTTTGACCATGCACCAGATGCCCACAGAGCTGTGAACCAGGTTAAGTCAGATCATTTAAATACAAGGTTTTTGCTAATCCAGCTCATCTTGAATTACATGCACTGTAAAACTTCAAGTCAATGTTGAAATAACATCTCCAAATTCGAATCTTAGTCTTTTCTGTCCCTCTCTTCCCCAGAGGAAGAGGGACTAAGTGTGTTTTCATCCGTGTCTTGCTGTTAAATGGCTCTAGGATTGAAGCATCTGTCTTGTCCAATGGAAATGCAAGTGTAAAGCTTGCTAACTTAACTTTTCTTGGCGTGTCTTGTTAATGTTGACATTTCAAATACCATCTTTGGCATTTGATTTAACATCTATGAAAATAACACAATTCATTGTTTAACTTTTATTTCAGGCAAGTTTGGGCAGATACTCTTTTAATTGCACTTTGTTCATAGTCATTTTTTATTGCCTTCATAACTGCTTCAGACTACCACTGTTTTAAATGAACACTGGATGCTGCGGAGTTGGGAGATATTTTAGTGCTTTCGAGGCTTCTGATCCTTCCATCTCTTGGTAATGTGGCTTAAGCTCATTCCTTCTCCTTCTGTATTCTTTCCTCTGCCTTGGCTGCCAGAGTAAATATTTCACCTCTCCAATGCTTTAAAATAAAAGTTGTATGTCATTAATAGATTGGTACATGACTAAGTAGCAGAGGATAAGACTGAGTGATCCAAACTACCTGGAGTTTATTAATTAATTGGCAGTCCTGAAGAAGTGAACCTTAAGGAGGGGACCATTAAAAAAAACAACTTTTTTGCAATCTAATGTAGCAATCTAAGAATATTGTTCAGATGTTTCTCTTCATCAGTACTGAAATCAAATGCTTTCACAAATGACATTTCAATCTGTGCTTTTGCAGCTTTACTGCTTTTGTGGTTCTATCTGTGCTCACTGAAGCAGCATATTTATATACTGCAATTACTTAAATGTGAGCTTGTGGATAATACCTGTTCCCATTGCAGCGTGACCTGATAATATTTTAAAAAAAAAAGTGAGAAACATGATCTGGCAGCTGGGACACTTGCAGGCAACACTAACAGTAATAGTGAAAGGACCTGCTGCTTCAGAAAACATTATCTGGGACCAAGTCACATTGTCAGTGGTAAACAGAAGCTTGTATTATGCTGACAGGTTAATTTTCCAACTCGCCCACTGGCCTACTGTGGGGTTTGAGAGTATCCCTGCGTGGGAAAGATACAGCAAACTTGGTCTGATTTGAGTTGAGTTGTGTCAGATGATGGGATTAAGCAAATCTATGTTTCTTAGATGCATAAAAAGCAAAAGTGCATGTTACACCTTGGAAAATAAAGATGAATCCAGTGGTGATGATGGAGTGTTGTAAGAAGTCATGTAGAGTTGTCATGTTGCACTTGAAAAGGTTGCTGCACCATATGTACTGGGGAAAGTATGAGGTGCCCAGTTTGTTGCAGTGAGACTTACAGTGCTTAAAGTTCTTTTGTGTTTTTGCTGATGGGGTAAATATCATCCAAGTGGTTATGAATTATTAACTTAGTGAGGTCTGGCTCTCCTTTGTCTGTGCTGCTTTTGTTCTCAGTTTGACTGCATTAACTCTAGATGAAATATAAATGCCAGTCCCAAACTAAGAGTGATTACACTCTATTGTTCTGTGTAGCTTAATTACGTGAAAAAGAATCCACACAGGAGATCAAATTTATTATTTCATGTGTACTCAGTCATCTTTTACTGGCTATAAAATCTCATGTAGACAGGACAACTTTAGAAGCTGAGTAGCATAAACGAGAATTTAGCCCTAAATTACATATTTTGAAGGGAGTTTCAAAGCCTGTCATGAGATGGGCATTCATTCAAAAGAAAATAGTTAAAATGACATTTCAGCAGGGCGCAGAAAGGGGTCTGACATACGTTTTTTCCCTTGTGCTTTTCTGCTCTAGAGCTCCAGGATGTGGTGCAGGAAGGAAGGATAGGATTTGTGCAGCAGCCTGATGCGTGCAATATCGGAGTAAAGGACCTTTCATCTGCTGAGGGTCAGTTATGGACAGGGGAAAGTATCCGTGTTTGTTAAATAAAAATATTCCCAGCCACAAGCAGTTGGATGGTTCATTGCTGCCTGTTGCAGGTCGTTACTTTTACTCTGTACAAATACATATGCATGCAAATATATGCTATATCTTCACCTGGATATATCATACGTAATATATCAACATCCAGGCAGTTTGTGGACCTTGAAGAGGTCTCCATGGAGACCAAACAGCTGTGGTGCACCCAAGGACAGAGAAGCACCTGTGACACTTTTAAGGGCGTTGCAGGACAGAACCAGGCTGACACCTCCTGAGAAAGGGGCTGAGAGAGGGTGGGAAATGGCTTCATGTGGCTGCAGGATACAGCCTAGGGACAAAGGGATGGTAGGAAACACCACCTTGTCGTCCTTCACCTTCAATGGCTGTGCCCACTTCACCGTGTTACACTTGAAAATGTTCAAGGTCCCTGTTGTTAAAGGTGTGAGAGCACTTGTTACGTTGCTCCCAGCTTTTGTGTTTAGTTTTCTCTTGCTCCATGGGTGTTTACAGAGCAGCTAGGAATAGAAACCTATTTTCAGTAAGCTGTGACAGTAAATTGAAGGAAGGTTGCAGAACTTGAAGCTGCTTCTTAGTAGTGTTCTTCATCCTTAGACTTAGACCTTAACTTGAGTGTTGCTTTATATTTGATTATGAAAAGAATAAATACTTTATTTGTTCTTTGAACTACACTTTTCCCTGTAAATTACTATTCCAGAGTCAGCCAGAACTGTCTTTCATCCACTTGAGGAAAGCAAATGTGCCTTTTTTTTTCCTCTCCTGAAAATCAAATATACTAAAAGTTTTTCTGCTTTTTCTAGTTAGAGCTGCATTTTCTCATATTGCTGCATTTTTCTGTAGTGAGAGTCTGATGTTTTGAATTTTCACAGGTAATATTCTTGCCTTATTTGGTTTCTTGATCACATTCCAGAAAGTTTCTTCTTTGAAAAGATGTTACTTTTAAGTTACACAGGTTTGATGTACCAATGTTAATTGCAACATTAAGGCTTATCAGACACTGGTTGGTTTTTGGTTTTGTAAACTGACCTCTTGACATGATGATATAAAAAAGAAAAAACTTGACTGGAGATCGTTTGTAGCAACTTGGTATGACACAGCTTATTCTGAAATTTTTACATGTTGGGTAATGCTTAGCAGTCCTGCTGTCAGGGAAATCATCAGGAAAATTGTTTTGGTAGGATGAAGATGGCTCCTGCCCAAAATGCTTTTTGGGAAAGGGATGGTTTCTTATTTCTGTGGTTCAGTTTGGTCTCGTCCAGTCCTTGAGCTTTTCCATCTCGGCCCCGTGTACACACAGTCCTGCTGTATCCGTGCAGTGCTGTCCCCGCTCTTCCCTCGCTGTGTGCAGCTCGATGAGAGCTGGCTGCTGGCTCATGTTTCATTTGTTCCCCATGACTGTCAGTCATGTCTGCAGGGTGCCTGGGTCAGCTCAGCAGCTTCAGATAAGCTACCAGTGCTATCACTTGTTGGTTCCTTTATCACTTTCTCTGCCACATCCTCACCAGTGGCAGCTTTGTTCAGGAGACACTGTTCTTCCCCAGGATGTTTAACTGGGGTTGATGACTGAGGCAAGTTTCAGCATTCTTCCAACGTCAAAAGCAGCACAAGAGCCTCTTCTGTGTTCATCACTGATAGCTTTGGGAATGGAGTGCTGGTCGAGTTCTTTTATCCCCTCTCTGGGCAGAGCATCCCGCTACAGCTGGGCACAGTGTTGACCCTGGGTTATTCCCTGAGCAACGATCCACTTGGTGCCACAGCCCCACCCTTGGAGCCCAGCAGTTGGCACCTCATCACTGCCCACTCACTGAGCCCACACCTGATCAGTTTTCTGTGAGGCTGTTTGGGGGGACAGTGCCTTAAGCCTTGCTAAAGTCAAGATAGACAAGTTACACGTTCCTCCCTTCATCCACTACCTGGTCATTTCATCAAACAAAGCTCTCAGCTTAGACAGGTGTGATTACCCTTCCCCAAATCCACATGAATTACTGCCACTGCTTTCTTGTCCTTTATCTGTTTGGAAATGGTTTCCAGAATTATTTGCTCCATCACCTACTCAGGAAGTGACGTAAGGCTAAGCATGTAGTTTCCCAGATCCTCCTCCTGGAGGACAGATGATGCTTGTTTCCAGTCCTCAGGAACATCCCCTGATGGCCACAGCCTCTCTGACATCAGCCAGATTCCTCGGCCCCATGGATGTATCCCACTACATCCTGTGGACTTGCGTATGCCCATCTTGTCTAAATGTTCCCCAATTTCATCCTCTTCCATTGAGGGTGAGCCTTTGTGGTTCCAGACCTTCCCTTGGGTGGAACTGGGACTCTTGGAATCCTCCACCAAATTTGGTGCTATTGGACATGAGCTTTGGTTTTCATTTTCCTTTGAAAAATATGCTTTTATTATGCTTTTAGTACTTAACAAGGATGCTGGATCCAGGCTTTTTACACAGCACCCCAGTAGAGTGCAGGCACAGCCCCTCAGTGCAGCCGAGGGTTCCCTGTCCTGCTGCTCCCCATGGGCCTCCCATCCCAGGACAGGTCTGCTCCTCGCTGGGGCTCATCCCAGCTGCCTTTGGGGCGTGGGGAGGGAGAGCCTGTCAGGGACTATTGGTGGCAGATTAAAACCTGAATTCACAGCCGGGCGCTGAAGTGGCCTCTTCCCGAGGTAAAGGCTTTTGTGGATTTTCCAGTTAACTTTGAGCACTCCTGCCTTTTCTGCTCACACGGTTTAGCTTTGACTTTCTTCTCCTTATCTGTCACTAGAGAGTAATTGTCCCTTTCATAAGGACCTTGCTTTAACCTTGAGCAGCAGGTCCCGTGGCACCTGATGTGCATTATGAACTATATATACTGATGAAAGAGTGAGGTACAGTCCTAATGTCTTCCTTGATGTTTTCTTTTTTAAATCTGTTTCAAGGAGCCCTTTCAGACGGGACATGAAAGCTCTCCCACGTATTATAAAATTCCTTATGAAATATTTTTGTTTTGAAAATAGACATATTTAGAATAGTAAGGTAAAAGCATAGTCCTATCAGGCTGAAGCTGCAATATCCAAGCTGTTTCCAGTTGCTCTTATCTGTCCTTTCATCTGGTTCTAAACGTGAAATGGGCATTTCATTATTAAATGCATACAGAGCCTTTCATTCTGGGGGATATTCCTGTCCATACTTCAGTGGGGATTTTTGCAGTATGTGGTGACTTACAGGCAAAAGGTAGATGTTTTTATGACAATACTCTGACAGGAAGTGCTGCAACAGGATTCTGTACTGGAGAGGGAGAACTCTCCTTTCAGGACATGGTTGAGGAGACTCACAGAATCACAGTATGAGCGAGGTTAGAAGGGACCACAGTGGGGCATCTGGTCCAACCCTGCTCAAGCAGGGTCATCCCAGGCCACATGGCACGGGATTGTGTCCAGATTATTCTTGAATATCTCCAGTGAGGGACATTCCACGCCCTCTCTGGGCAGCCTGTCCCAGTGCTCAGAACTGTAAAGAAGTGTTTCCTCATATTCAGGTGGAACTTCCTGTGCATCAGTCTCTGCCCATTGCCTCTTGTCCTATTGCTTGGCACCCCTGAGCAGAGTCTGATCCACCTTCTTGACGCCCTCCCTGCAGATACTGACAGACATTGATGTGGTCCCCTCTCAGTTTGAGGCTGAACAGGCTCAGCTTCCTTAGCCTTTCCTCATAAGAGAGACTCTCCAGACCCTTAATCATTTTTGTGACACTCCAGGACATCCAGGTCTGTCTTGTTCTGAGGGGCCCAGGGCTGGACACAGCACTCCAGATGATCCTCACCAGGGCTGAGCAGTGGGGCAGGATCATCTCCCTTGACGGGCTGACACCACTCCTCCTAACGCACCCCAGGACTCCACTGGCCTTCTTGGCCCCCCAGGACACTCTGCTGGCTCATGGACAGCTTGTGTCCACCAGGACCCCCAGGTCCTTATCTGCAGAGCCGCCTTCCAGCAGGTCAGCCCCAGCCTGTGCTGGGCCATGGGGTTGTTCCTCCCCAGGTGCAGGACCCTGCATCTGCCCTTGTTGAATTTCAGAAGGTTCCTCTCTGCCCATCTCTCCAGCCTATCGAGGTCTTCCTGAAGGGCTGCCCAGCTCTCTGGGGTATCAGCCACTCCTCCCAGCTTTGTGTTGGCAGGGAACTTCCTGAGGAGGCCTCTGGCCCTTCATCCAAGTCATTGATGAACAAGTTAACACAGGGCCCAGTACAGAACCCTGGGGGACACCACTGGTGACAGGTCTCCAGCTATACCCTATGCCACTGATCACGACCCTCTGGGGTCTGCCACTCAGCCAGTTCTCAATCCACCTCACTGTCCACTCACCCAGCCCACAATTCCTGAGTCTGCCTACAAGGATGTTGTGAGACACGGTGTCAAAAGCCCTGCTGAACTCAAGGCAGACAATATCCGCTGCTCTCCCCTCAGCCATCCAGGTAGTTGTTCCCTTATAGAAGGCAGTCAGATTGGTCAAGCTTGATTTACCTTTAGTGAATCCACGCTGGCTGCTGATCACCACCTTGTCTTCCAAGTGGATATATGGCCTGCATTCAAAGGAATAAAACTGAGTTGTTCTGGAGCAGGTACCTTGTTGTGCTTGCACCCGGTGGCAGATGTGAGCTGGCCGTGCAAGTGGATCCAACCAGGAATTCAGAATTGCTTTGTGAGTGGAGGGTACAGTGAAGGCTCCTAGCCTTTCTGCCTCAGCTGGACTTGTAGGAAAAGAAACGAGTGCAGAAACTGAGCTTTATTCAGCTTACAAGAGGAAAGGTGCAGAACTGCCAGACGTGCAGAAAAAGGAAAAGCGAGCAAAAGAGTAGATGGGTTGTTAAGGGTAAAGAGCAATGCACATTCTCTAGCAGGATTAGGATGGGAACAGGAATAGACTTGCCAAGCTAAGGGAAAATCCTATTTGTGAAAAATGAGGGGGAAAAAATCCTTTAATGAGTTTTGATAGGAAAATTGACAAGTATTACCAAGAATCAGGAAAAGTAGCAGTTAAATGGCCAAGCTATGCAAGATGTTCACAAATCTTCAAAGATGAGCTCAGCAGTGATTAATGGGAATAAAAACTTGAGCAAAAATGCTGGAAAGTACTTGAACCTGTTGTTAGCTCACTAATGTCTGTGATCCTTGCGGATGGTGTTTGTACAAGTATAAACTGAGCGGATATGAGCCCAGATACTGCAAGCGCTGCCCTTATAGAATCAAGGCCAGGAGGAGCAGTCCCAGTGAGCAGCAGGATGTGTTAGTTCTGCCCCACCATTTTACTGATGCAGTTGTTTGATGGGGCATGGGTACAGTAAACTTTCTTCTGCCCAGAATATAACACGTGGATTCTCCTGTCCATCTGCCACAGCCTGCAGGACCTGTGTAGAACTTCTGGAAAGGAAGGAAGGAAGTATGCAAGCAAAGGAAATTTATGCAGTAGCTCAGAGATGTAATGAAAAGCGCTTTGAATAGCGCTCCTATGTTTGTGCAGAGGCAGGACACAAAGACGTCAAGAGGAGGAAGTAAAATGCAATGAATAAAGTTAGTGGACAAGAGAAATGCATTGAGACACAAATGGTGGCATGGATGATCAGACTGTACAGGTATGAGCAGTGCAAAGCAGCAGAAATGATTAGTGATGTGCAGAGCAGTGCCATGTGCTTGGGGAAAGCAGCCCTGCTGCCATCACCACAGTGGGCAGGGATGCAGAGATGGACATGCCGGGTCCAGGGACTGCCTCTGCCTAATGTGAGAGAAGGGAAACTTGCAGGAAGCCACGTGAAAATGGAGTGACAGTGTGATTGTTGTGTGGTAAGGACAAAGTAAATGGCATACAGGGTGTTTTGGAAATCCAGCATGCTGGGATTACAGATCATGCCAAAAATACAGCACTGCTTAACACACCTGAAAGTAGAAACCACCTATATTAAACTGCAGCCAAATTGTTTCAATAATACATAGCCAGACAAAATAGATACAAATAATTCATAGAACAGTGAAAACAGCATCATGAATTCAGTAGTTTCTTTAGGCTGAAATTTCCTTTAGTCACCTCCCATGCAATGCAATAGCTGTACTTGATTACCAAAAAAATAAATGTGGAGGGAAGGAAGCAGCACGAGAAAACAGATACAGCCCCTGCCTTTGAAGGGCACAGAGGTGAAGGTAGCAGCAGAGAATGGGTTTTATGCAAGTTCTCCAGGGAACGGCAGGGCTTTCCCATGAAAAGCCTTCTTGACCTGAGGCCAAAGACTTCAACAAAGAAGAGACTTCTGCTCCTGATACTACCTTTTCTTTCTCTCTTTTCTTCCCTGAAGAAAAAGAGGACTGGTGAGTGATCTAAGATTAAAGGTGCAGTGTTGCAATTTTGGGGCATTATGTCAGTTGTGAGAGATCAGACTGCAAATTAGGAAAAAAAGTCAATTCAGAGGCATTGCTAGAAACCTCATTATTAGAAAACCCAGACATAATCTTTGATAAACCCACGAATATTTGCCAAGCAAAGGAAATTCCCCAGTGCATATGAAAGCTTAAGAGACAGCAGGCAGTGCTCTGAGCATGATAAAAAATTAAAACCATTACAAGAGAGAGACCTGGGGTAGTACGTCCTGCAGAGCTAAAGCGCTGATCCCCAGGGAGCTGCAATGCAAGCCAAGCAGCAGCCCAGTTCTGGGGGAGAAAACGAGGTAAAATCTGCCACAGATTGTGTAGTTTTGCTGCAGGTGTACAGTGTGGGCCAGGAGAGGAGGGCTGGCACGGAGGGCTCCTTGGCAGGGGGAGCTGATGCTGCTGCAGCAGGAGATCATCAGCCTGAAAGGAAAATTGGGCTCTTGGAGAGTTGGATGCTGTGTGCAAGCCAGTGTGAAGTTAGCACTGCTGAAAGGGATTCACAGTCTGGAGACAGAAAATAGATGGAATTCAGGGTTAGTGCTATACATTTATCACTGCAGAGGGAAGATGGCAACAAGCACACGTAACAAATGGGGAAAGTTACAGTTTGTAGCATATGCTTGCTAGGATGGTAAAAGACTGTGTGACATCCTCCTGAATCCATGGGGGAAGATTGATTGCTGTGTTCGGGGAGCCTGAGGAGCAAGGGGATTGCTCAGCAAGGTAACAAAGTATCCAGATAATTCAGTTTTTAGCTATGACTCTGAGAAAAGGATCAATCTTAGCTAAACTGACCTTTTAATGGTCAGTTTACAGGTACATACTTCTTACTGTCAGCTCAGGTGCTGGAATTACTGTCCAGTACTCTTTGGAGATACACGCCCGGTGGATGATGCTGTGTCTGATTCCAGTGTCCCAGCCTTCCACCCCTGGAACTGGGATGGTCACAAAGAAAAGACAGACACAAACGAGTCCATGGCCAAATCCAAGCTCTGCCCACCTGCTCCTATAGCTGTACCTGCTTGCTGTCAGCAATACAAACCCTGGAAACACCTTGAGCCTTGCCCTGGCTTGCTTCCAAGCTGGGCTGCAGCTCTGGGAAGGCTTTCATACGGGGAAAATCTACCAGAAGCACTTAGTGATGAGGGCTGGAGAGGACAGCAGCTGCCTTTCATTGCTGTGCTGTGCTGGCTGGGTTGTGTCCAGGACCTGCACCAGCTGGAGAGCAGTTTGTTAGCTCTGCCTACAGGTGCCACTGTCCCTACCCTTGGTTCCCCACTAGTAAATCTTCTCTGAAGTATTAATATGAGTTACTTAAATCTCTTCTGTTGCTTTTATTTAGCCTAGTTTGAGTTGCCAAGCAGCTTATTACACTTTGCACTAAACCCAGGGCAGCTGTGTGAGGTGACCTCCCCGCATATGCATCCGGCCCTGGGATGGCAGGCAGCAGCCACTGGTGAGTTTGGATTTGTGAAATGGTTTGCCAAGCCCACCATCATGTCCTGCTCACCAGTGGACTGCTTCTGCTGAGCCCAGCTGTGTGTCTGTGGCTGGGATGATCTCCAGTGAGCTGCAGCATGGTCAAGCCCAGAGCTACAACACTTTTGGTGTGGGGGAATTTTGCCTCTAGCTTCAGTCAGCATTTCCAAGTCCTGTTAAACCTGAGTAACCACAATCCAGGACTCTTGCTTCAAATACATTGAGTGAAAATGGGGGCTCCCAAAGCTCTTGTGAAGTAAATTTGTCTCTTCAGAATACTGCTTATGCACCAGGATTTTTTTTTTTCCTTTAAGAAAGAAATGGATGTATGGATTATAGTTGACTCTATTAGTGTCTCCTCTTAATTTTTATACTTTCACACACTTACCACTGCAAATACTAAAAGGCTTGTGGGAAGGGTGTATTTACACCTATTCACTCCCAGGACTCTCACAGGGAGGTTTCAGTATGCAAAGTTCCCTACCCTCCCATATGCCAACAGCCAGTGACTGCCAGGTCACATCTGCATTAAAAGTCACATTTGCTTTAAGTTAAACTTTGAAATCTTTAGTTAAACTAAAGTTAAACTTCGAAATTTATTTAATTACACCGGCGTAAATTGTTTGTGGATGCTCCTCTGTGCTTTAATTGAAATCTACTTTGCAGTGTTTTTTCTTTTGGAAAGCTGAATCTGTTTAAGAGTATCCACATGGCTTTACAATTGGTTTCAATAAATAGAATTAAAACCGGGTTTTTCTTAAATTGCTGCAAGTTTTAATGCAAACAGGGCCTCTGCAAAACTGAAAACCCCCTGATTATTCTGCAGCATTTCTCTCTCCTGTGAGACTGAACGTTTTCATGAGTGCAGTGTGAAGGTTCTCCAGTATCCAACCTTTTCCTGAAACAAGCAACCTACTTTGAGTTTAGCAGCCTCTCCCCTGCCCCTGACTGGCTCTTGCGCTTCCAATCAGACACAGAGGAAACATTTAAACACGCAGCCCCTTTGCTTAGCCTCCCTGGCTCTGCTCAGAGCAGGAATCAGCCATGCAACTCAGCCCAGGTAAGGCCACACTTCACCATCCCCATTGCAGCCATGTTACATTTACCAGGTTTTTCTCCTCTACGTGCCCTGATTTACTCTTTGCCCCCTCACTGCACAAAGAGAGGGGGAGAGTAAACCCCTCCCGTGCCCCAGGAAGGCAAAGGCGTGGTGAGAGCAACTTGCACACAGATGCAGCTTCACCTGGTACAGCTCCCAGCAGCAGCTTTCCTGGAGGAGAGCTGGGGCGGGAGAGGCTGGGGATGGGATAGGGAAGCTGCCAGGGGCTGTTGAGCCAGCACGGGTCCTTGTCCTGCTTCTGCACAAGGCTGGTGAGGATACTTCGGGCATGTGGCAGCTCCCCTGCTCGCCCTCTGGTACAACTGGATGCTGTTCTCGCCAGGCCCCGTGTAATGCAGCACCAGGGCTGCCACCCACGGATGAACAGATCCTTTGAAAATCCAGGAGAGCATGCGCCTCCTATAAACGTCCTCTACCTTTTCCACATGCTGTTAAAATTACCCTGATGCCTGAGTGTAATCTTCTGGCTGCTCCCTGTGCCCATGAATTACTCAACATGGCATGCTGGATCCTTAGCTGCAGGACAGTTTTTCCAGTTGTTTGTTTTGAAAGCTCTTAAGAGCAATATACTATCAGCTGAGGTTTCTAATTAACTCTGAATAGCTAGTCTGCTGCCACTCAAGTATAATTCTCATTAGCATCTCAGCTAACAAGCTTCAGTGTTTGCCCTCCTAATTAGCTTCTAGTTAGAAGTCTTTCCCCATCCTAAGATGTGCTGTTGTTAATTGCAGTTCCAATTGCTTTTACAGCAAATTCCTGAGAGACTGCTAAAGCTCTGGTTTATATAGCCTGATAGGGATCAATATCTGGGATACTTACAGCTACAGGTTCCGTATTCTCCTGTACGTATGTGTCTTTACCACATGTTATGCAAAGAGAAGGGGGGACAGAGCTGCAGCTTTTAAAATGAATGAGGAAGTATTTTGCCTTTTAAACAGGTGGTAGAACTCGAAATGAGTCTGCTTAAAGCAAAGGACAACTTTCACAGCTAATGCTGCATAAATGGCTTTCCAGAGTTTTTCTTTTCCATGCAGCTATCCATACAATGGCTAGTTTTCCATGCCCACAGGTTTCTAAGGGTTCACGAGTGCCCCGCGAAATGCCCTGTTGTTGCTGATCTCAAAAGCCAGTGTAGTCGCCTGTTGCGCGGACACCGAGCGTGTCAGGCCGGCTATTCCTCCCGGGCTGCCGGCTCGGGATGGTATTTCTGTGGAATGCTCTCAGCACGGGTTAATGTCTGCCTGCGAGCTGGGTTAACCCCTTAGTCCCTGCAGCCCGGGAGCGCTCACGGTGCTGACGCGGTGGCGTCCGTGGGCTCCAAGAGCTGCGCCCCTGCAGACCAGGGAAAAGGGGCTGAGGGGAGCAGGGTCGGGGCAGTGGGACCCCACCAGAGCAGCACGCAGAGGAGAAAGGTGAGTCTTGAGTTTCACAGAGCGCCTGAGGCTGTCAAGTGCTTGTTCCGTGGAAGCAAATCCGTTCTGTGCCTTTTCAAATCACACTTCTCAAAGAGGGGGAAAATACTGCTCAGCTTGAGAAGATTTACTAGGGGGCTTTTTACTCCAGACATGCCCAGAGCCTGCCCACCTGTTATCCCTTCCTAACTGAAACCCACTTTGTGCTGAGCCTTCTGAAATGGGTTTAACACATCCTGTGCATCCTGCTGCTCTGTGTAGGACTAAGAAGAGGCCTGCATTGAAATAAAATACTGAATTTTATCATGGGGTGCCTCGATCCTTCTACCTTGGGAACTTCTTCCTTCTCTTTTTCTAAATTGAGGGGTAAACTATTGATGTTTCCAAGACAAAGTCAGAGGATTAAGGTGAGTCTTGATTTGTCTTGGCAGAATGACTGTAGTCCTGTGATACTTCATCATGCTGTGTCTGGAGGTTCTAGAGGATGCACCCAAGCAGAGTCCCCCTGAAGCAACACACAGGTGTAAGGATGTGCCCCATCAACCCAATTATAGTATCCAATTATATTTGAGAAAGAGAGAAATTCTGGTAATAAATACGCTTCTGGTTCATAACACATTAAAAATTTAATTTATGTATGGCCTACTCACACTAATAGCAATAGATTTAATTACTCATAGGTCTTTCAGATCTGCTTTAGAAAAATGTGTAAGAGCTGTAGATGGACCTGAGGTAACTGGGCAAGTTGAAAGGGTGAGAGTATGTTTACACAGTGTTGCATGTCTGGTGCTGTTCATATCAGGTCTAATATTCTGGTCACAAATGATTCATTAGCATTTTTTTCAGCTGTAAAAAAAATCAGAATTCAGAACACAGTCCTTGATGAGAAGCTGACTTTCTTGATTTGACTTCCTGTATCCAATTAATGTGTTAGAAAGTGGGAGTAATGATGGTGAGCAAATCCCGGTGTTTAAATCTATTTCAGTTATGTATCAAAGAGGCATATTTAAATGAGCTGCTTAACCTCTGTTATCTGCAAAACTGGATTCCAAATCACAAATATGTCATTTACTGTGCTGTACTTTAGTTACAGATGGCACCATAAAGTGAAGCACATAATATGATACAACTTTTTTTAGAAGCTTTAAAGTAAGACTTGAGTTTGAGTTTAGGGAAAGAAAAAAAATATTTCCGATGAGGGATCTGTAGAGTAAGTGATGAATACAGATTAAGACAAAGGATTGATCAAAGGTAGCAGAAAGAAGAATTCGGAACAAAGGGTTCTTTTGGTGAAGCAGAGAAAGGCACAAAGCACGTAAGTGAAAGTTTATAGATATACAATCTATGTCCAGCTGCTGAGGGCCTTTACTCTCAGGGGAAAAAACCCCAAACCAATCAAAAGAACCCTTTCAGATCAAAGTTGTGCAGATGCTATCAACATATTAGTGTGAGCTGTCAGACATGAATTTGTACGTCCTGCGTATTTTATCCATTTGTGATAATAAAGTAATGCCTTCTTCTAATAATGTACACTTTGTGAGGACTTTAACACTCTTAGCTTCTGGGGGAAAAATCACCAAAGACCACCAGAGCTTGGACTACTGTAACAACTACTGCACTTTCAAATTGCTGGACAGATCAAGCCAAATATGGAGGGTGTCTCATGATCTCTGTCCTCTTTAACATGGTCTGCCCTAAGAATTTTTGTCATCAAACCAGTTTTTGCAGTGCTGGCTTATTGCCAAATTTGTCACATAAAGTGCTTTTCTTGATGTGATTATAAGCTGAATTGGTGTCATGATCTTTTTTTTAAGGCAATAAATTAAATTGTGGGTTTGAAAAATGATGACAAAATACCATTTATACTGACAGTGTAGAAAGAATAATGTTGAAACAACTCATAAACATACGGATTGAGTAGGTCCCTCTACCTTGACTCCATTTGGTTCAGTAAACGTTCATGAGGTTTTTTGAGTCTAAAAATGGAAAGAATCTTATAATCCTAGTTCTTTCTTCTAACAAGGCTGTGATCCAGGCCAATTCTTACAGCAGAACAGCCCTTCTGCATAGACCCTTAGAGAGGGCATCCCCTTAATTATTTATACTACACATACCAGGTGTGCTGATTACGAAATTTCCCTTGAGGCTCCAGAAGGAAATGAAATCCTAATAAATGCATGAGATAGTGAAACAATGCTAGAATGTCCTGGATGAAAATCAGTCACCCGTGTCAGTGATCCTCCTTACAGTGGCTTTCAGAAAACATTACAGGAGCTAATCTTCTTAGGCTTGTCATCCAAACTGTCCTGGAGGTGTGAAGAAACTGCCCTTCCAGGGAACTTCGGTTCTCTTGTGGGAAGCAGAGAACGAAAAGGCTAGAGGGATACATTTCTTGTCTCCGGGAGGTGTGGAGGTGGCAGGGTTGGTATTGATGTTGGCTGTGTTTGTAGTTGGTATCACTGCACCGTGGTGACTCAAACAGGGTCATGAAGCTGGCTGGGAAATTCTCCAGCTAAATGCTGGCTGAGAAAATATGAAGACACCATTTTGGAAATATGGGCTGCCCTTGCCTTGGCAAGTGGAGCAATTTAATTTGGAGGAGAGACTGGTATTTGTTTGAGACACTTGTTATCCAGAGAGATCTGTGAATTACAAGGGAAGAATGGGCCTTTCTCTGCAGAGGTAAATGGAGAAATACCGAAGACACTGAACAGAGGATCAGAAAAGGAGAAAGACCTTGATGGGAGAGACAACAGGGAAAGCAATGCAGGGGTGTGAAACAACAAAATTGTTCAATGATTCTGTGATTTAATGTAATGAGGAAAAGACAACACTGATTTTAACCCAGGGCAATGTGCAGTGACCGTGACAAACTCAGTTCTCTCATCCCTGTGCAAACAACACAATTCTTAAGAGGTGGCATAGATAAACACATGAACGATTCTATGAATTTTGTTGTTCAAAGGAGCAGCTGAAAGGGTAAGATACTTGCAGAGAGCAAGCAGCTGGTGAGAAAACTTTATAATATGAACTCAAAGAAGCATGTATCCTCTTCTTCCAAAAGGATTGAGGAAGACTCTCTGAAAAGCTGGTGTTCAGTAGAAGTGCAGAATGATGTCAGGAGTAAAAAGACATCTTTAGGAAAGTGGAGGTTGTGTTTGAACAGAGAAAATAGAAAAGAGCATAAAGGCAAGTTAAATAAGGCAAGTTAAACAAGGCAGCTAAAATCAATTTTGAGGAGCAGCTTGCCGAACTCATAGAAACAATGAGAAAACCCCTTCAAACACACGAAGGGTAGGAGCCTGTCCATCAGCAGGCTTGATAGGCAATTGCAGTGTAATAAGAACACCCAAAGTACACAGAGCTGTTACAGCAAGGCTAAATAAATCTTTGCTTTGCTGTTCATTATAAAACATCTCAGGGAGCTCTCATTTCTGGAGCATTTTGGTATCTGAAAGCATCTAAAAGTGTGTTTTAAACTGAAGTGTCAGCAGAACAGGTTTAGAACAATTGGATAAATGCGTAATACAATTGATAAAAATAGGTGGTAGCCATGGTAGCCACCCAAGAGTCCCAAATGTGGAGCTCTTAAATTAATGGTTTCCTTTGATATGAACAAATAATTGATGTGGCAAGTGAAGGTGGCAACTGCAACTGATGTTTAAAGGGCTGTGTACACTGGCAAATTGAGACTGCCTCGGTCAAATTTATGGAAAATAAAATGAAGACTTGTAAATATGACATATTGGGTAAATGTAAAAATGAATTTTGTAGAAGGAAACTCTCACATATCCGGGTAGTTTGAAGCCCAGCAGCCCTTGTGCAGAGGTGATTCAGCTGATAAAGCATAGCTGGACTTCCAAGGTCCTTTACCAATGGTCATCAAACCCCCTAAACAGCCAAGAAATAAATGGGAAAGTTTTGAACTAGTTATGGTTTTAATTACTTAAAGATAATAACATACAGGGTGGGGATTGAATCATCCTTTTTCCAATTGCAGGACATCACCAGGTGGCAGGAATCTCTGTTAGTTTCTCCATTGTTAAATTACCTACCAAAGCTCTAGGAAAAAAAAGAAAGTTGACAAACTCACCAGTAAGAAATTTTCAATGCAGGTTAAAATCAAAACTGACTGCGAATATTTCCCATTTTCTCACCTCATTTAGACATCTGCAAAGTAATGCAGAAAGGGAAAAGAACCATATATATGCATCCACCATTCTGGGAAACATCTTGGTGTCATTGTGAGTAGTTCTTGGAAGGAATCAGCTCAATCCTTAGTAGTGATCAGGATGATAAACAGGATGTAAAAGACTTTAAAGAAGACCTAAAATAAAACCAAAAAAAGATTTCTATGTAAATCCATGATGTGTCCAGGTGTTGCACAGTGTGATAACCGTGTCCTGAATACAGCAGAAGTAGTAATAGGACACATGAAAGCTGCAAGAATGGTCATGGGCACAGAAGGGTTTCTGTCCAAGAGATTTAAACACCAGTTGGAAAGGACCCCTGGGATCACTGTGTCCAGACTCTACCCCTGCTGGCACCACAGCACGCAGCTTTTCCATGTGTTTCATGTGTTTCTCAAATGCTGCCGGAGAACTGCCTGGTCCCTGAGTGCATAAAGCTTGTTCAGCTCTGCCTACATGTCAGCAGACAGCTGTCCTATCCTGTTACACCACCTATTGTGCATTCCCCCCTTGTTCAGCAGTGTCATTCATCCTGAAAACTGAGCTCGATTCTGAAACTAATTTTTTTGGGGTTGCATCTGAATTATCTGTCATATCCACTGAAAAGCTGCCTGATTTTCCCTTCCCCGTCTCTTTTATGTTTGCGAAAATCCTTTTTCATATTTATTTTGACACCAGGGAAGGGAAATTTTTGAGTTTTGGCATCTGTGGGACATATGGGGAGAAGTAAGCATGTAAAGTGTCTGATGTCTCTGCTGTTTCCCATTGCCCTCATTAAAGGAAGGAAGGTGCAGAGGAATTTTTTGCTCGTACTGTTCAGAGAGATGGTTATGAGCGAATCATTGGGAGAGAAGAGTTCATGGTCGTTTCTGTTGCAGAATACTCAGCCTGACAAAATCCCCCATATAGCTATAGTTAAAGGAATTCTTCCCTTTTGTTATATCAGTTTTCCTTACTTCATCTGAGAAAAAAAATCCATACCAAGGAACCCCCTTTTTTCCATAGTAAAAATCAAGTCTGTGCAACAATGAATCAGTCATAACAAAACCACTACCTCGTTGTAGCCAGATGCAATTTTAATTGAGGATGTCTGTTTTAAGTGGGCCAAAATTTTTTATATGATCTATATAGGAAAAAAAATCCTTTGCTTTCATTGCTTGATGCATTTTATTTTCTTGCTTGTAAAGTTCTTGAAACACATCACAAATCAGTGGAAGATGCCTTCAGTGATCCACATAAACATTTTACATCTATACGGCTATAATATGTCCTAGAGACTGTTCTCTGGTAGTCAGGGGAACTGGGAAGGCTCTGGGCAGTTTCTGACTGTGAGACTAGGACTAGGTCTCTGTCAGAAGGGAAAAAGTGAGGTACTGCCCTTGTCTCTGGAAAAGATATTTTCAGTTCTGGTGCTGCTTCTTGTTTGAAGCACACAGGTTTATCTTGGTTAGTGCCAGGCCCAGAAAAGGCATCCATTTGGATCAAATCAAATAATATTTAGGATTTGATGCATTTGTTTCAGAGATCAGACCAGTCTCCTGATGAACCACTCTTTCTGTCTAGGGACATAGCTTAAATCTGACTAGAAGCTGTCTTTTTTTAGCATTAATTGGGAGATTCTACTTCTTAGGGCTACTGAGTGCTGCACCAACACCCCATCTCTAGCTTATGCGGAGCATCTTTGGTGACTGACCTCGACAGAAGTGTGAACTAGAGGGGATTTTTTTTTCAGATTTTGGCTGTATTTTGCAATTACGGAAGTGACTGTATCATTGATGAGGCTCTGCAGGGAATGTCCATCTCAGCAAGGATATCTGCCCAGGAGCTGGGGCTCAAGGGGTTGAGGGTGTTGCAGGTTCAGTGAAGGACAGGCTGGTGAGTGCTGTAGGAGAGCTCCACAGTGCTGTGTGGGAGTGTAGGGTTTTCTTACGTGATCTTTGTTTCCTTCTTTGTTTTGGGAGAAGGATGGCGGCTGGTCTGAGAAAACAAATGCTGCCAAATTGTGGGGAGTTAAATCAATGCTGAGCTCCAGTGCCAGGAGGAAGAGTCTTGATCGGGATGTGAAAGAGGAGGAGGGATACAGGGCAATGAGAGCTGGCCTCTGAGTAAGGGTGTGGTGGTGGTTCCAGCCGTGGGTTTGGGTGGGAGAGTGACACAGAGGGCACAAAGGCTTTCCTCAGTGGGATTCAGAGGAAGGCGATGGCGTGTGCAGCAGGGTTTTCTGTTGTCTGGATTTTGTGGTGCAGAACACGCACTGACAGCTGTGGATATCAGGCAAGCTCTGATCTGCACCTTAGTGTTACATGGGAGAAAAAAAGTGCCTGAGCTCAGATATCCCTCGTGGAGTGTGGATGCATCCTGCAAAATGCACGTGGGAAATCCTCCTCAACGGGCAGAGGGTACAGCTTATTCAAGCTGAGCATATTTAGAGAGGGTATTAGTTACAAAGGCATAAACCTGACCCTGATTTAGGGCTGCACTCTGTATTGGCATGTGGTATAATTAATTCTTGGATATTTAATTAAATAATGTGATAGTGCAAGGAGGATTGGCTGGCATTGCTCTCCAAAAGATGAAAGCAATATTAAACTTTGTAATGTTCCCACACCTCTGCAAATGCTGAAAAAACAGCTGTAGCAAGCCAGTGGAGACACAATTGTGTGGCATTTCTTCTGTGGCCATCACATGCTTGGCTGGAAGGACCATAAATTGTGTTTGTGTCCTTATGTTCAGACTGAGCAAAATGCAGGATTCTCACTTCTTTTTCCTTAGAATTAAAAAAAAAAAAAAAATAAAAAGGAAGTCCAAGGAATTTAATCTCTGTGCAACGGTGTACTTTTTCCTAACATGAGTCTCCCTAACACTTTGTGATGCTCTAGATCCAGAATATCAAATTCCATTAGCAGGTGTGTTCAGAGCTGCGGGGGTCCAGTGAGGAGGTTGTGTTCCTTGGCAGAGATTTTTTAATTATCACCTTGCTAAGGTGAGTGGGAAATTCTGTCTAAAAATCATCAGTGTGGAATGACAGAGAATTTTACCTCTCACTTTCTTATTCTGTGGGAGGAAGTTTAGGGCACTTGCTGTTCACTTTTAATGCAGCTGGATAAAGTGATGACTGTGTCACTGAGATGAGTCTGAAATCTAAATCAAATCTTGTGTCAGATTTTATTTCTGAATGGGCCTGAAACAAATTCTGGAGGTCTTGTACACATCTACCTACAAAATTATCTTGCTAAATATCTAAAATGAATTGTAGATATTTCCTTTTACTCAGCCTATTAATCTGTCTCTATTTAGAGGGATACTCCTCTGTTTCATCAGAAAAATGCCACTTTTCTACCTCATACCTCCTATTTTTATGGTTAGTCTGTTTCTGTGAGATTAAAAAGTATTTATTTTCTCAAAATACTTATTTGCAACTTCCAAATAGTGCTACCAGCCCTTCCCTTCTTTCAAATGCATTATTTAAAGAATTGGAAGAAACAACGAATTTGAAGAAAATCAGGCTCACAGTGTTTAAAAACACATGTGTAGACTTGCTCTTTAATTAAAGCCTTTTTTCTAACAATAAAACATAGAGCTAGCTGATACTTTATTGTGTTGTGTTGTGATAAAAACACATTGGCTAACAGCTACGCTAAAAATTCCTTTAAGAAATGCCCTTAGTTAAACTTTTGCAGCTTAGCTCTTTTAGTTTGAGGATGAAGGTGGCGCAGGAAGCTGACGAGGCGCGCAGTCGTTGGGAAAACTATAGAAACTTTCTATAGCCTATTGTACTCCAGAGAGTTTCATGATCTGCTTAGCAGTCAAGGAGCCCAGACTCTTTTTAACCTCAGCTTAAACAAATGCTTAAAAATTCAAGGTAAAAGCACTTTAGTGGTGATAAGAGAGATTTCAGTTTGACATTTTAACCCGAAGGTAAGGTTAGGACTTCAGATGGTGGGAACAGATGTGTATCTGGTGATTTCAAGAGGAGCTGTTTGCAGGATCTGGTTCCCTCCGCAGTCCTTTTCTTGGAGACCCTTTTCCCACCTGTATCCCCGTGCCAGCTCTCACGCTGCGTCCCACGAGCTGCTCCCACACTCTGCAAGCTCCAAACCTGGCCGGGTGAGTCAAACCTGCCCCTGCTGCTGAGGTCTCAGCTCACAGCCTTGCACTTGCTGCTTAAGATACAAATGATTGGTGTGGTGGTTTTCATATAATAACTTAATGGTTTTAATACTCATCTCAGAAGTGGTCGATCTTGGGTTTGGGTCCTCCTTCTCCCAAGGGATATTCAAATCCACCTGTGCCTTCCCAGGCTGTAGGCAACCTCTCAGCCCTTCCTATTGAAGTTGTGCCATGGTGCAGAGAAGGATTTGCAGACCTGGAGAGGAGAAGCAAGTGGGGGCCTGACTGTTGCCTCCCTAAAGGGAGGTGGGGAGCAGGGATCTGGCAGCATTCCCAAGGCTGCTTACTAGGTAATTTGCATTAAAACAGCTCTGGATAAAAATCAAAACCAGCCCTGGAGGCAGAGCCCAAACCCAGTGCCTCTATCCACAGGGAGAGGTTGCAACCACCTTGCCCTGGCAGCGGGCGCTGTTTTGGTGCCACCCCAGCCACACCCTCTTCCTCCAGCCACGTCTTTAAGTGGAACTCGGGGTGGCTGCTCCCTCACACAGACACCAGAGCCCGCCGAGGAGCGCCGGCCGTGCTCAGGACTCCCAGGTCCCCAGGGGGCTTCACAGGCATCCATCAGTGCTGACAGGTTCAGCTTGGCCACCATGCTGGGGTCTCAGCACGGAGGAAAGAAAACTTGAGGTACCAAAATACCTTCTTTTGGTGAAAAAGTGGGTTCCTGTGGACTGTCAGGTTGGAGGAGGGGAGAAGTCATGGCTCATTTAGCTCTGCATTTTAGACTTGGAATTTCCTGTTGTGATACTCTTCAAGTCCCTGTGTGGCTTTGAGATCCTTGCCTTAAGTGAATTGAGGGTGTTTCATTGTGAGATGTGACTGAAGGACATGCAAGGTTAACTTCAGCGCTGGAATGTCCAATTCTCTTTTGCAAATGACTTCAGTTTCACAGTCATTTAGAAGCTTTAGAAATTTCCCTCTTTGCTTGTCTCTGCCTTCTCCTTGTGTAAAACAGAGATAACAGTACCTTCAGGACCCACCATATGTTAAAGAAAGATTTGTGATCCTCTGAAGGACAGCAGGCTGAGCACTGAGTGTTAACTTGCTAGTGGAAAAATTGGGCAGATGAGAGAAGTGGGGGAAAATTACACCTGCTGGTGCCCTGGGTGAGACTGGAATGTCTTTTAAAGAGACGTCCCTTGCTCGCAGTGGTAAGACGTGCAGATGAGTGTCTGTCATATTCTTTAGGCTTAAAACGAGCAGCTTTCAGCATATGGGAATGAGGTTGTTGAAAGCTTATGGGCCGATTCAGGGTATTTATGGTGGACTGTATAGCGTGGGGAAAGCTTTTGTTGGTGCAGTTTGAAAGGCTAGAGTTTGAAAACTAAACCAAACCCACCACGCCAGACCTTTGCAAGACATGCCTGGCAGAGCCTGGGTGACCTCCCTCCTGGGCTGGGATGAAACGTCTCCTCACCCCCTCCCCACATGGTGCCTTGTCCTGCCAAACTCTCTCTCCCCAGATGCGAAGTTCTGCTCTGGGTCGGTGATCTGCTGTGAGGAGTCCTGCGTTGACTTTAAGGCTCATGGAGGATCTTCTGTTCCTAGGACAGCAGGTACTGAAGGGATGTATTTTAAAAATGTGTTGACTTTTAATATTTTTTTCATGGTTTTAAGAGTCCAGTACCTTTCTGTGCCTCATGAGGGACATGCCTTCTTGCACTTCCATATTGGAGTTAACCATTTCCCCGAGCTTTTACCTGCAGAATTCCCGGATGACAATACTGCTTAAAGACAGATAAAATAACTTCTCTTTTTGGTGGTTTTATGTAACCTTAAAGGGCACAGAAAAAACATCTTATGACATCCAAGCATGGTTTTGATTTTTAGTAGTCTTGGTTTTGTCCTGAGATAGTGCACTCTGTAAGGACATGCAATGCGTTTCTGAATTTTTGGAGGGAAAGTACAATGCTCTTCCACTTCATGAGGTTTAATGTGCATGGAGAGACCTTTCCCTGGGCTCTACGGTGAGGCCATGGCCCAGTCTTGCTTCAGCTGTTCTTTCTTCTCTTTTTCCAAGACTTATGTTGGAATAGTTACTGTTAGAAAGCTACCAGGTAAAATAATGTGCATGTGTATATATATGTAAAAGTATAGAAACTGTGTGTATTTATATGTGTGTGTGTGTGTATAAATAAATAGCAACACAGATGCTGGCTCTCTGTCAAGTGTAAATGAAAACCTTATTCACAAGATTTGCTTACAGTTTTACTGTGGTTTCATCCTGAATTGAGCAATTGGGAATGAAAGAGAGTTGATTTTTTTACCATTTCTGAGTGCACTGCAATCATATTATGTTAATAATCTAAACCAAAGCTGATCTTGCTTTCCCATATTGCAGCACGTTGAAAGTATTGAGAGGCATCTAAATTATCTTAAAAGTGAGAGTGATTCCAGAAACTTTAAGCGACAACTCACACCGCCTGTAGTATTTTAAATGCTTGGATGGGAACTTGTGTGTGATGCCTGTCTTAAGGAATTCTCATTTGAAAGATGAAAACAACATAGGGAGGCAGGGTAGAATATAGCACAATAATGTTTCTAAAACGTGTACAGTGATGAGATGTATAAAATACTCTGAAAATATTCCTGACAGTTGTGGAGACCAATATTGAGGTTTCTCTTCTGCTTTTACAGCAGAAGAGGCTTGAAAATGTGTATTTCCTTGAAACCATACACTAGTAAGTGTAAGTGTGATCCTGCTTTTGGGACCATGAATTTTATTACTGAGTGAAGTGTCTGGTTCTGCCATTCCAGAGGGTGTTTAATGTTGCTTCAAAACAAAAAAAGCTTTTTGGACCTTTCTTTTAGCTTTCATCTCTGGTTAAATGACTCCTTTAACCCTGCAAGGCACTGCAGAAAAAGTACATTAATTTTTTCATCTGGGGGTCTGCCATGCCCCAGTGGTTATGGCTTTTACCCCGAGGCTGGAGGAAGCCTGGATGTCAATTGCTGTTATCTGATAGCTGTGTACAATACCCAGAGAGGCGCTGGGCGGAGCAGAGGTCAGGGATGAAGCTACAGATCGGTTGATGAAAGAATTTGGCTATTGTGGAAGCAGGTTAAAGCAGGGATCAACACAAGTTACAGTGGCTGGTAATTGGTGGCTGCTTGTGGTAGTCTCCAGGTTTCAGGAGGCAGAGAAGATCAGAGAATTCCACGGGAATATTTCGTGTAACGTCAAGCAGCTCTTGTCAGACTTGCTCCTTTGTTTTCAGGAAGGCAGGATGATGTTTTGGAAAAGACTTATTGCCATTTTGCTATGCTGGTTTTTACAGCCAGAAGAAATGCATAAGACTTTGTCTTGCCCTGTTTATAAAGGATATCTGAAGTCCTTGTTTCTCACATGTGTGTTGGGCTGTCCAGTCACTCCAGCTCGTGTGTTCAGTGGTCCTGCCAGATCAGCACTTCACTGAAGTTCTCCTTAATGGATTCACAAAAAGTGATAAAACACTCCAGAAGAGGCCTCAAGGAATGATTAGTTTAATCTTCAATTAGTTCCTGCTGAGACTTGATGAGAAATCATTTGACAGAGTAGGCACGAGCTTTAATATAATCTGCCTGTCCAGTTATCATGAAGCGCAGTGTGCAGAGAGGAAAGAGGTTGCAAATGGAGAAAACCATGACACAAGCACTGAATGTTTTAGACTGCTGCCTGTGATGCATTTTTGGTCTTCTTGAGTGGCTTCAGTCACTGAGATACTGCTACCAGGCATTAAAGTCAGCATGGGGAATATTTTCCTCTGTATGGCTGGTGCGATGCTGACAAGAGGCAGTCGTTCTTTTTCTCAGCAAGGTTTGTGGATCAGGCTGTTGAGCTCTTTTAAAACTACAGCAAAACAGCAGCTAAAGCCAGTCCAAGTAGTTTTTACAATAAAGAGAGAGGAGGGGGAAGAAAAGGGCTAACTTTTAAGTCCTTTGGAATTGGCCAATTGCCTCTAACAGCAGTTGCACAAGAGTGCCTCCCCTGGGAAACACACCGTGTCCTTCTGTTCGCACACAGAATGGAAAACGCTGGCCACTAAAAGAGGATGAGACACTGTGCTGTGAACTGGTTTTGTTTTCTGTAAATTTTTTAGTCTTGTTTCTCTACAATCTTTGTTTAGGTCCCTTGTCCTACAGTCATTAAAGCTATATTTTATACCTAAAGAATTCCAACCTTCTGCGCAATTGAAGACTTGCTAAGAACATGGGGATCCAGAAGCATTCCTTCTGGCTGTGCAGAAATCTGTCAGCTGAATGCTAAGGGATGAAACAAAATAAGAATTCCCTGGTGGCATTCACATCTGCCACAGACTCCCTTCAGACAGCTTGTCTGTACTTGCATCTTCACGCTGCATGTCTCCGGCAGCTGTGTGGTTTTAGGTTCCATTCACTTCAGGTCTGCACTTCCCCCTCAAACACCCTGGTTAAGTTTCTTATTTAAGCTGCATCTGCCTGGTCCCCTATAAAGTTGGGCTGGAAATAGGTTCAGCTCTCCAGTACTGAAAATCTGGTCCATAGCTCTTCAGTTTTGTTACTCTTCAGAAAAATCTTAGCTGAACTCCTGGAGGCAATTTTTCTGCCAAAAAAAAGTCGTTTGAGTGCTTGCTAATCTGCCACAGGTGAACTGGGGCCACTTAATCCATAATTTAAATTAATCTTGTTGATTGCACTTGCATGATTGACTCAGCTGAGAAATGGATGGTAGCAGCTACACTGTCAGTCCTTTTGGTGTAGTCTTAGCTTTGCTTGCATCCACATCTGCATCAGGGGAAGTTCAGACTGGACATTAGAAAGGCATTCTTCACTGAGAGGGTGGTCGGTCACTGAGCAGGCTCCTGGGGAACTGGTCATGGCACTAACCCTGGCTGAGTTCAAGGAATGTCTGGACGGTGCTCTTGGTTATATGGTTCAGTTTTTGGTGGTCCTGTGAGTAGCAGGGAGCTGAAGATCCTGATGGGTCCTTTCCCACTTGAGATATCTGTGATTCCACGAATAAACACATTGCAGTGGGTATTTATAGCCAAGGAAATGATGCTGCTTTTTCCTCCACGGATCTACACTAGGGGCACATCCTCTGGCCTACAGCACTGAATGCCAACTTGAATGAAAAGCACCAGGCAGCATTTTAAAACCACTTGTAGTATTGGACAGCCGGTCTTGGACCTGGAAAAGTTTGCATCCAAATGTGGTTTGTGGGTGTGCATTAGTTCAGGAGAACCTATGAAAAGAGGCAGACAGGCTTCCTCAGGCTGGCCAGAATGCTCCTGTGCCAGCTCGGAAATGTGTCCTTGGTCTGTGGGCTGATGGGTTTGCTGGCAGCATTGTAGTGCAGCACAGAGAGGAAGCAAGGACACGCTCCTCGGTTTAGTTTTAGCCAGAACAATGGAAGATGAAGCCTGGATCAGAGTAGCATGCTAAGGCTGGAACATAAACTCATCCCTGGTGGGTGGAGAGTGATGGGAGCAGAGCAGTGTGTGCTAAACAGCGGAGAGCCAGCGGGAGGGGAAAACAGCTGGAAGAAGCCAGGAATCAATGAGGAATGTAGCAGCAACTGCAGTCCAGGCTGATGGTGAAGGCAGCGAGGGGAGATGCTGGGTCCTGAGGCAGAAGGCTGGCTGGGGGCACACTTGCATGTGAGAGGGGTACATGACCAGAGAACAAGACCGTATCCTTTAACCAAGGGGGAATCACAGGTTCTGCACCCCAGATACTGCAATCCTCTGTGTTAAAAGGGGCAAAGTTACACATCCATATTGCAATAAACCTTTCTACATTGAGATGGGTCATCCTCCTGCCTGTCATGAGACCTGAGAGCTGATGCTTGAGTTCTCAAACCCGTCTTTGTGTTGGAGATGCTACCCAGTGTTGTGGTGGCTGAAGAATTTGTGTGGATCACCTGCACAGAGGCAGAAGTCATCTTTTTGGGGGAAACGCAGACCACACAGGACTTCATGGGCCCCATCAGTAGCTCTCAGGGGAACTTAACTCCCCTGAAACACTTTGAGTGTGGCATTGGGAATAAAGTGTGGTTCAGTCCCTTGGAAGATGTATATGCTTCCAGTGTAAGGACACGGATGCTGTGGGATGGGTGATGTTGCTGTCAGCCCAGCCCAGAAATGGCATCTGCCTCTTTTATGGTCCTAATTTCCATTAGCAACCCCTTCAGCAGGTAAGCTCATTTGCCATCACAGCATGAGGGTGCTGGTGAATTTGGTTTTACTTACCTTTTTGGCAGCTCTCCGATGATGCAGGCTTTTAAGAATACTTTTAAGAGTACTGTCCGAACTTTATACGTTGCAACACTTTTCTTGAATTTCAATTCCTGAGGCTGCCTCGCAGTAATACCCAAAACACCATTTACATTTTAGTATTTAAATCTTTTATGAACTGATATGAAAATCTCCAGTGCCCTAAATATTTTATCTGAAATATTTTTTTAAAAATCTTTAAATTTTCCTCTGAGGGGCTTGAGAGCTGAGTGAACCCTTGTGAGGGGAAAGTGCTGCAGCTGGGGGTAGGCTGGGGTCCCCAAGCAGAAGTGCAAGATAGAGAAACTCCTGCCTTTCTCCACTTGGCAGACATCTTTGGATTTTAATGCTTTTTATTTTGGAAACCTGTGGGTGATTACACTGCAGAACAGCAGGAGCTAATCCCCCACGGAGATGAGCTATTGTGAAGTGTTCCCCAGGAGCTGCTGGGCTCACCTGGAGCAAGGCTGTGGGTTCAGGGCAGCGATGACAAGGGGCTGGTCCGGCCTTCCCACGTCCATTGCCAGCCTTGGCAGGGAGTCAGGGAGAGACAGTGCGGGGATGCAAACAGCTGTGAGCTGGATGCAGCAGGCTGCCAAGCCAGTAGCAGGCTCTGAGCAGCGAGGCTGGGCTTCTGGCAGCGAATTGCCAGCAACTTGCACTGCAGTTCCTCTGAGGTTGCTGGAAAAGGGCCCACGCCGCTCTTTCTGGAAGAACAGTGAGCTAGAAGCCACTTATTCAGCGCAACTCTGATGCTTTGCTGCCACAGCGCTGCACAAACCTGCTCAGCTGGAGCCCTGCGCCGGCGCCGTGCTCCCTGCGCTTGGCTCCCGCTCTGCTTGAACCTGGGGGATGGCTCCTCGCTAAAGGATCCATGAATCCATCATCTCCTCCTCGCATTTATTTCAATACCACTGCCTCTCACACCAGCAGCATTAGTTCTTGCTGGGGCACAAACGATGCTGTGTGCAGCAGCAGCAGCAGCCGATCAAACCAGCTGCTGTCATCTGTTTATTCGTGACACGGCTTTTTCCTCCTGCCCTGCTGAGTCATGGGAACGTCACTCAGCACAAGGCACAGGGTAGACTTGTGCACAACGGGGATTATTTTTCTTCTTTTGTGATACATCTCAAATCCAAACTGGATTAACTCACGCTTTACGTCTAAAGAGAAGTGTTTAGAACAGGTTCTCAGAGGAATTTACTTCTGGAAGAGCAATATTTGCATAGCACTGTAGGAGCAGTTTTTAATGAATTAGACACTTTTCAGCATGTAACTTGCTCAAATGTGCTAAAAACCGAACAAGGGCAGGAGGACTTATTGACTAACCCCAGTAAGTAAGCAGGGCCAAAATAATTTCTTTCAAGTGGGATTTGGGAAACCATTCATTGTGAACTGAGCGATTTTCATTGTAGTGTGATTTGTTGTTTGCTTGCCAGAAAAGGAGTATGTTTGATACTACGTACTGCAGAGTTGTTCCATACGCTAAGGACCTGCAAACTACCTCTTAAGAGTAAGGAAATCTAGGAAATTCTGTTTGTTGTAAATTGAAATGGGAGTATGACACATATAGAACTGATGTGCTTTGCTTTCAATATTATATAACTAAATTTTTAATAATATGGCCTGTCTCATCCTGCATGCTTGAAAATTTAGGAACATGTGTGACTCAAAGTCCATCTAGTCTGGCATTCTGCCTGCATAATATTGTAAGTGCCAGACGTTTGGACAGTGATTATTTGTACCTTCTGGACATAAGGGATTTTTTTTTTCCCTCTCCAATATGCTAAGCTAGGGTCTGTAGCAAGAGTGTCTGTGTTTCTGCTAAACCTATAAAAATAAAGTAATTTTTAAAAAATCCCAGTATTGTAATTTTTAATCTAATTACTATCAACATACCAGTCTGTAACTGGTTTCTCCAAACAGTGAATTCTCTGGGTTCCCTGCAGTCCATGAGCTCCTTCTTCTAAAGCCCCACACAATTCCAGTTCTCCCCCTTGCCTGCTAATGCTTCCTGATCTGACCACAAAAACTGCTGAAGCCTCATTTCCCAGCTTGTCTGCATTCACCTCGCTGTCTCTCGCCATCCTCTCTCCAACTGAATGTCGGTGCAAAGCTGGCTTCCATGGTTACTACTAAAATAGGCAAAGGAGATATTTTTGGTCAGAATCTGCCAGTTCAGCAAGATCAAAATGCTTTTGGGAAATGTTCTGAATACAGTGAAATTTAAGCAGGATGTTTCTTGCAAAATGAAATAAAAAACCTCCCCAGCTTCCTCCAGCTCACCTGCACCTTCCCAGAACACAGTCCTGCCAGGCTGCCCGGTGCCCTGCTCCACCCTCAGGGAGACCTGTCACTCACACAGCCCTGTGGCAGGGCTTTTGTGTGGAAACCTTTATTTTTCTTGGTTTTGTTCTGAGTGTTGTCATATCAAAATCTTGTCTGCCCCACGTCAGCCAGGATGCCTTCCCTTCAACCAGCCTCCTCCACAGCACCCGTTTCTGTTGTCAGAATTCTTTGCAGGTGGTATTTATTTTGGACGTACATGAAAGTCATCCAAGCATGCAATGTCCTTTGCTCAGTGATGTGTTGCTGTCACTTATCCCTTCTGGTCTCTCCTGTTTGTTTCCCTTGTGGCATATCCCAATTAAGTCGCAGGCCCTCTGAGGAAAGGGACTGCCCTTTTTTATGTATCTCGAGACACCTACTGTTTTTCCTCAGCCTGAGTAATTTTTTCTCATTCTGTGTTTGTTATAGACCCTCCTGCAGCTTGGATAGCTTTGTGCTTCCTTTGCAAATGCTGCTGTATTGTTAAAATTCCCTCAGAGGCAGTAGGACGGCATGGGCTGTGTCCGTGTGCAGCTCCACAACACCGACCTGAAGGCTCTGTGCTCGCAGCCTTATGGTTTTCTGTCACTTGTGAGCCTTACAAACCCCCATAACTCCATCACCCAAGGAGACTGGCAGACTGCACAGTGCATGGACCTTACTGGAGTTCCTAAGCTGGGCACCACTGCCTGGAACCTGCTTCCCCACCTTCGAGTGAGCTCCTCATCTCCAGCACTCTCCTGAGCACAGCAGCTTCATTGTTGGTTTAATGGACGAGAAAAAAAGGCACCTTCTCCTCCTGATCATCTGTCCCAGCCTATCTTCTCTGGCCAAGCTTTTCAGAAGCAGTGGAAGAATATTTCCTCTCCCACAGAGTATTTCATAGAGTATTTCTTCTCTCATAGAGGATCTCAGTATCATAGAGGATCCTGAGTTGGAAGAGATCCACAAGGATGCACCCCAAGACACAAATGACCCTCCTGGCTGCCAGGGCACTGCTGACTCATTTCAACTTGCCATTGATCAGGACTCCCAGGTCCTTTTCCACAGCTGCTGCTCTGCAGTGTCTCGTTCCCCAGCCTGTCTGTACTGCAGAAGTGCATTGCATTTAACCACCTTTGCAAACTGCAGTAGGCAGCAATCAGAGATGCTAAACCCGTAATTTTCAGTAAGAGTTTAGAAAGTGGGCCTTTTAGCCCAGTGAATGGCAAAATGTGGGGCAGGAGACAGCCTCCCAACACATGCAGCCTTTTTGAACTTACAACATAGTATCGCACTGCAATGCAAACTCCAAATGCGTTGTTTTTAGACAAACACGTACATAGTATTGCACCCTTTCAAGCAGAGTTATCAAGGTGTGTGTGTCTGCACTGAAATTCCCAGAGAATGAACACGCGCTCTACAGTCACTATCGTTTCATGATTTGTTATTACCCCCATGTGTTAAGTTCCTGGTGGGCCAGAGAATTGCAAGGAGTGGTGACCAGCCTGTGCTTTGGATGATCTTGCTTTTAACAGCTTGCCCCAAACCCAAAGGGTGAAAGCAGCTTTTTTTGGTTGGGGGGGGGGGTTTGCTTGTTTATTTGTTTGTTTGGTTTTTTTTAGTTTTATGTAATCAAGACATTACAAAATGGTCCACTGAGATACCCATGTGTTATAGAGTTGGACCTGTGTCTTCAAGGAGTGATGCTCCTTCAGCAGGAGACGCCTCCTCCCGGTGTCACTGCTCCAAGTTGCTGCCTAAAAGGGTGTTTGCTGCCAATTGGTATCAAGACTTTCCTGAACCAAAGCTAATGTCCTTCCATTTCTAAAAATCCCAACAGGCAGTGACCTGTGTGTCAGCATCCCTGCAGACAGCTCCCACGTGGATTTCAGACACAGAAGTACATTTAGGAGAAGTTGCAGAAATTTCTTGTCTCCTAATGGAATAAATTCTGATTTGCCCAGAAGTTTCTGCCTGACTTCTACCACAGGCCCAGCAGCAGGACTGGACACGCTCTTCTGTGATCACAATGTAATGGCTCACAGTTTGTGGGCTGGGTGCTTGAGTGACTGGAGCCGTTATTCCCCTGCAGGCACAGGGGAAAACACCATTCCCTAACACTTGGCTAAAGGAAGTTTTATTTGGCATGCAGTAGCCCACCCCTGCAAAGCTGAAGGCTGGATACACAGTCAGTTGGCACAGATCACCTGAGGTGTAGTCAACAGATATGTAAGGATTAATGGAGTTGTCTGAACTCTGTGATAGCAGCATTTATAGGGGAACTTCATTAGATCCACATCTGCAAATTATAAACCCTTCTACCCTGTTTGAGGTTTATCTTTAGAGATCACCATGAAAGGTGGAACAGCTGTGAGAGCTATTATTCAAGCTGATATAATGATTGCAAAAAAGGTAGGGTGTTTAGACAGATGATATGAAGAACAGATTTGCAAGAGGATCATTAAATTCACGTTCCTCTGAGCTGGTGTGCATTGAAAGGAAAGGCACGAGTGAGGTACTCAAGCACGGTGAGCTGCTCACAAGAATATCTTCTGGACTTGTCCCAGCAGTGCCCATCAGAGGAGGGACTGGGGCGAGATCAAGAGTGGAGGAGAACAACTTTCTCCTACAGAGGGAAGTCATGTACAGTGGTGTACTCAGGAGCTCTGTCATGTACATCAGTGGTTCCCAAGACTTCAATATCCTTATTTTATTGACAAGAACAGTTGCAGCTTCAGTTGCTTGTGGGTTGCTCGGTGCCAGGTTGATCCTCAATCCGGAGGAAGCTGGTGCTGGAGGACTCTGCCACCAGGTGCCAGAGGGGAGTGCAGGAGGGGTATCAGTGCCTTCAGTCTGGCAGAGCTGCAGCTTGTCATGTCAGCAGTTATTCTGGGCTTGGTGACCAGCCAGCCTTTGAGGCAGATGACAAACCTTGACTGGCCTCTAACCTGAGAGGGGCAAGAAGCAGCTGAATGATAATAGAGCTCCTCCTCCCAGTGCCCTTGTGCTGGGCAGGGACTGCTCCTGCTGCCACAGAGCTGCTCGTCCCCTAGAAGGTTTGCTGGTCCTTGTCTTAGCTGTTTGTCCCAACTCAGGGACCAGCACAAGGGCTTAGTGACTCCTGGGGACTGCACAGATCCGCACAACATCAGCAGAGAGAGACATGGCCTAGAGAGGTGTATTTGCGTGCCCTGGCTCTGGTGAGGACTGCAGGAATTATTTGGGGATAAAAAGAACTTCTCTTGCTTTCAGATCCACGTAGGAAAACAGTCAGTTTATCAACCACTTGGCACATGTGCTTTGGCAAGGCAGAGGAGGCATGTGGGGTCTCCATAATTAATATCAACAACTTTCTCAGAGGAGGGGGTAAAACATGAGTCCTTGAAACTTAGATTCCCCTCAGGTGCTGAGAGGAGGGGAATAAGGGACGTATTGTTAGAAAGCATTTCTTTTATTTAACAGATGTTAAACAGCACTATACCACTATATCAATCTGTCAAGCACACTAATAGGAAACAGCATATAGAAAAGTTGAGATGTGAATTTCACAGGGAAACAACCGCCCCCCCTTCTGCAGGATCCTGGGGTCTGAGGGCCAGCGCAGAGCACAAGGAGCAGCCGCACATATGCCGGGCACATGTGGATGGAGAGGGGAAGGAATAGCTGTGGACTACAACAGAAAAAACTTGGTGCAGCTGGAAAGGTTTTCACCCACCCTTGTCCTGGTTGTTGTACTTGAAACTGGATTAAAAATATCCTTAAAGCAGAGACCACACATATCTTTGGGTTTTGATGAGTTGTGTGTATCATGCTGTGGGTTTCAGTGGTGTTAATTGACATTTTTGCAATTGTAGGTGGTTTAAAGTTGGGGGCAAAAACCAAACCTCTAAAGGATGATTAAAGGTTGAAAAGCAAGCCCAGCTTTGCAGTAGAGTGTGTTAGTTCCAGGTCAGACCCAGAGCAATGGTATTTTCCTCTTGGACTCTGCATTGCTTCCTTAAACTTGTCTTGGTGATCCCCAGCCAGTGGCTGTGACCAACAGGCAGCCGAAGTTGGTATGGTTTTATTAACAGAGCTGCCTGAAGCCCAAGGTTAAGTGATGGGAATTTCAAAACAAAAAATAAATTAATAAAATGAATGTGTCATCAGCTGATCCTCTTCTGACCACCATCTGTCCCCTGATCATGTGATGTCTCCCAGCTGGCCACCCAAGAGACAAACCATGCAAGATCATAATCACAACATATGCTGCTATTTACACATTTTTAAAGGTAATAGTTGCTAGGCTGTCATATTAGTAGTAAAAAGCAGTTATTTGGAAGCTAGGGGATTTATTCTTTATTTCTCTCCTTTTTTTTTTTCCCTGAGGAAGGCAGTGACTCAGCAGGTATATTTCCTACAGAGACACGTTCAGGGTTGGATCAGTGGAAGTTCCCATGTACCGTATATGTAATTCTACCCCCCAGCCCCCACCTTGTTCTGTGGTATGCTGTTGTGCCTTTTGTAATATGCAGTAGAATAAATAAAACAGAAAGAAGGCAATGGTACCACAAATGTCACTAGTGCACCTTTTAGGAACATTATGTGCTCTCTTTGCCATCTCCAGGATGCAAACCAAGCCGTGCATTTTCAAAGTATTGTTAAGATCAAGGATGTGGTTATGAGAAGACTTACAATTTATAGGATACTTAAGCATTAAGGATTGAGGCACAGAACATTTCCTGGGGATTAACGACTGACTGGGTGAGCCTCAGGCCATTAACCCCTGCCTGCCATTAATCTTCAGGAAATGCCCCGCAGTGAGGTCGTTATTGCTGTTATATGCTGAAACAGAAAAATAATAATAAGAAAGGTCCGTGGATTATTTATTTATATTTTACATAACATGATTCTATTGGGACTGTAGGAAATGAACATCTTTCTCTTTAGCTGGTCGTACTGCTGGAATTAATGCAGTTCCTGCATCTCACTCTTCTGTGGAAGATGATTGTCAGATTGCAGGAGTGTAAGTGGGGCAGGATTTGGCCCACTGCTTGTATTGCAGTGTTTAATACAATGAATAAGCTCTGCTCCTCTGATATAACTGCTGGCACAATTTAGCCCTATATAAAAACCAGCTCAAAATGCTTGTTTTACAGCAAAGCAATTTATTCACAGTTCTAAGCATCTCGCAGCCTTTTTTTAACTCATTGAATAATCCTTTTAGGTTGCCCATAAAGCAGGTGAAATGCTTCTGCTGCAGTCCTAAGGCAGAACACAGGCTGCATAAATAGCATCTAAATTACTAGGAATACAAAATACACATACAGTAATACATACCTACAAAGGCAAATTCATACTGACAGGACTGCAGTGTGTGCTTATCAGCAGCAAAACATCTCGGGGAAAAAAAAGTGGCTTTATATTCAAATTTTGTAGATATTTCTCTCTATATAAACACTTAAATACTATTTTTTGCATGTTCTAAAGCCCAGATGCAGGCTCCTTTTAATGAGCCTGCCTGCTTAAACATTTATTAGCTTAGAGATGTATAGTTTTCATAAAGCTGGCTGATTCTTTTTGCAGAATATCTTTGCAAAAAAAAAAAAGCTTTTTTTTTGTGTACATGGCCTCAGTCCTTGCAACCTCCTAGAGAGTCTGTCAAGGCACAACTTAAAAGCTCGTTCAGGCGACCATGACCCCCTGCTAGCAGATTGTCTGCCTAAAAGGTAAGGAAAAGCTAAAAAAGAAGTAGAAACTTAAAAGTAGCTTCTCAAAGGCTGCATAGATCTTTTTTTTTGTTAAACCTAAAGTGTTTAAAAGCTTTAATATTGATGGCCTGTCAACTTTGTCCTGATTCTTTGGCTTTCAGTTAAAAGGTTTTTGTTGTTGTAGCTTATGCAGTTGCTCTGTTGCTATGGAAACGTGACATCAAAATGACGTTTCTCTGTTTAAAAGCTTTTAACTAAATTCCTGCCTGTCAGATGTAGGCCCCATTTTGTGCACTCAAGCTTCAAGCTGTTGCAAAAAGGTTTCATATGTTCTGTTGTCATTCAAATTCTTTATCCACATATGCATGTCTTGCACTACAAAAAACCTAAACTAAAAACTCAATCTATATTAAGTGTCCTCTTTTAAAACCCTTTTAGGTCAGTCAGCAATGGCTGCAGCAGAAATTCCCAGTTACATTGTCTCTTCTCAGACTGAGAAACACAGGAGGGCCAGAAACTGGACTGATGCAGAAATGAGAGGTTTAATGCTGGTTTGGGAAGAATTTTTTGATGAGCTGAAACAAACTAAAAGGAATGCCAAAGTTTATGAGAAAATGGCTAACAAACTCTTTGAAATGACTGGAGAAATTCGCCACGGAGAGGAAATAAAGATAAAAATTACAAATATGACATTCCAGTACAGGTAAGCTTCAGTTAATTCTTTTTATTTTAAGAGATTTTAGCAGGGACGGCGCAGTGATTTTTGCCTTTCAGAAAGAAGTCTCCTAGAGGAAATCTGTCGATAAAAGATTAAAGATTGTTCATATCGCTTTTAAAATTCTCTCTTGCCAGTGCTGTTACGTCATTGTTAATTTTTCCCCCCCATTTCATGTCAAACTCTGGGACAACTTTGTTTCTTTAAAATTAGCTGGTGTTGTTATGATGCAGAGGGATGGAAATGTGTTTAACGGGGAAAAGAGATTTATTTTTTTTGCTCTTTGCTGAGGGGACTGATTATGTTAGCTTGGCAGCCAGTTCCTTGCAGTGAAACTCCTGCAGTTTCAAGTGGCCACTGAGGATCGGAATTGCAAGGCAAAGTTGAAAAAAAAAAAGAAAACTAGAACAGAATAATGTTTGGGGGGGCTGATGCTCCTAGGTTTTGGTCTCGTGAGTTGAAGGGTTACACTTCACGGGGCCAAGAATAATTGAATGTCTTATTACTGAGTGACACACATTGCTATAATTATAAGCAGCAGCGGTGAAAGAACTATTATATCTGCAGAGAGAATCAATGTGCACCGTCAATACTGCTCCAAAGGAGTCGGGGGGAGGGCGGAGGTGTCTACAAGGGGATGATAAAGAACAGGCAAGTCAGGAGGGGAAGTTGGCTTCAGAAAATGTGAGGCATTTGTGCATTTGTTGTTTGCAGGGAGAAAAATAATTAGAACTTAACAGAAATATTTTTCTTTTTTTTTTTTTTTTAATTCTTATCTCTGTGAAGCACTAACTGCCTCATACTGGAAATCCTGAGTGGTGATTTGAGCTATGTGCTTGTAATGCAAGAAAATCAAATATGTGACTCTTTTATTTAATCTCTCCTCAAAGCTCATATTAATAATAAAAAAGGTTATTACAGCAGGCAACCATGTTAAAACTGCTCGCTTTTCTGTAAGGCACCCTTACTGTATTTAATGCAGAAACTGTTCATCAAATAGAAAACTAGGGAAAATCCTGTAAACCCCTTAACTTTGAATGTCCTTCTACATTTCTATGATCCACAAGCATAATGTTTAACATCATTTGCCGTAATATTTAAACCTGATGTTTTGCAGCAAATGCTAACGTCTCCAAAATGTTTTACTAACCCTGCTGCAATCCCTACAGTTTTATTCACCCAGACTGTTGATGAGAAAGCTGGAAGTAAGATAAATTTTTGTCCAGCATCACCTAGCAATTCACACTCGGCTGCAGATTTAGAAGTCGGGAGTTGCTGGCTACCAGGCTTTTGCTTAGTCTGCTAAATCTGCAGTCCTCCCTGCTGGGAATTGCATCTCGTGGCTCTGAGATTTTACAGGTGTCTGTAGCAGCAACACTGCACGATAGTTCAGTGCCATAATTGCCAAGTGGAATAGGTTATTTCTGTCAGCCTTTGTTCTAAATTTACAGTGTTGTCATCAAGCAGAGAGTCTCATTTTTTTTTTTCTAATTAATGTTTTCATTTTAAAGTTGCGTTGGGGGAAGGGAAGAAATAAAATCACTCACATACATGCACTGTGTGTGTGAGAGAAACTGTACTTTTAAGAAATACTCTTCTATTTCTGTGAACTTCCACGATTGCTTCTGTTGCAATGTTGTCACTCTGCTTTTCTGCTTTTGCAGTGCATTGCAGCTCCCTGCTTATTGATTGAGATGCTAATTTAGGAGAGTTAAAAACTGCCTTGTGCTGTCACAGAGCTGTTTCATTTTGTGCTCTGGAATATGGAATGCATCTTCTTATTGTTTGTTCACTACGCCTGTGTGCTTTGCTGTCAAGGTGAGGTGGTACAGAGAACAGGGACAAGCAGAAGCTATTACTAACAGTTTCTAGTTTTCTGGGTACTTTTTGGTGGTGTGTGAGGATAGGGAAGGTTGTGGTGAAACTGTAAATGATGTGAGTGGCCACTAACTGCTGGCTTTGCTCTGAGGCAGCCGAGTTTTAATCCACGTTTGGCTACCTGCAGGACACTTGAGGAAGATGCTTTACATCACTGTATTTCTGGGCATCATCGTTGCACTGTGGCACAAACTAGAAGATCCTGAGAGTAGGAAAATGCTATATTTTGAGATAATAATGATTTGTAATGATTACATTGGGTTAGTGAGTGTGACATGGGAGAACGTAGCACCAGTAGCAGGAGTGAGGGGGGGTGTTCTGCACCTGAGTGCTTGTTCCTTCCCCCACTTCAGGATCCTTTACTTTTTTAGGCAACTCTTAACAGTGCTGCAGAAGTGGAGTGGCCTCTTTTCTTCCTTTGACAGTCAGAAATAAGCTGCCTTAAAATATATAATCAGGTCATATTATTTAGCTATGTGCCACGATTTCATAAAGAAACATAAAACCTCTGCCCCACAAATTACTACACATGCGTATATGGATGAATATATATACGTATATTTTTTCCATAGAAGGAAAAAGCAGTACTTGAATATTTCTACTCGTCCTTTTAACCAAGTGCCGTTTTAAAAGTGCCATCTCTGGCATGTCTTACCCTGGGACATCTGCTGAAACAGATATCGATGAACTGAAACATATAAGGTCCTGAAATAGAAAGCAGTGAACATGTTTAAAATGGTGCTCTCCAGTTTGAGGATCCCATGGCATTCTAAGAGGCAGTTCAGTAAATATTGTTTTCTTTATTCTGCTCAGTGAAAGCCACTCATTATGAGTAGAAGGTGTCAGAGTCAGACAAACATATGCCTAAGTAGGGAAGGAGTGTTTCTTGGCCAATAATTACTGCAGGTGCTGCAGCAAGTGCAACCTGCATGGGTGTGTGCGTGGGCAGGGGGCTCCAAAGGGCCTCCCACCCCAAATATTCACCCTGGCTCTGGGTGTGTTTGGATCCCACGTGGGATCTCCTGCTGCCAGGTAAAGTTAGCTCAGGTGCAGCTCAGTGTGCATGAGCATCTGTCACAAAAGCAATTTTAGGGTGATCATATCCTGTTCCTCCACATCTGAGGTGAAAACATTATTCAGGTGTTAAAATGCCATACAGAAACCTATTTTATCTCATTATTTACTCCTTGAATTCTTGTGTTTATTTCTGCCTGCCCTATATTTCAGCAAAGTGACAAGGGAATGAGAAGATGTTTAGAGAACAGTTAGGTTGAGATGTGGATGTCTCTATTAAGAGAAGTGGAAAAGTTTGTGAATGCTAAGGGAGTTTTAGAGGTGCATAAAAATATGCTTTTTTTTTCGGAATGTAAAGCAGATATTTTTTGCCATAATACAAGAAGTTGTTTATAAGAATTGCAAGGCAAGAAATGTAAAACTAGTTAAAGTCATATAAATCTGTATTATACTGCATAACAAGCATGTGGAACTCATTGCCGCTGAAAGTCATTGACACCAAGAGAGCAGCAGGTTATTTCAGTATTTTTATTTTTACTAAAGATTAGATGTATTAAATAAAAATACAGATGTTGTTTGTCTTCCAGTTAGACAGAGTTATGAAAGACAGCGAGTTTCAGGATATTACTGGCTGTTGATGGAAAAATAATCACGTGTTTTTATGGGTGAATGCGCCCTCAAAAGCTGTCTGTCAAAATCATTCTTGAAGTATTTAGCACTGACCTTTGTCAGAAGAGAGTGAGACGATGGACTGATCTGGCAGTGGTTCCTGTATTCCTCTGCATTACTGTAGTCCAAGTGCATTTGGAGGAAACTAATCAGGGAAAAATATACCATGACCTGAACTAATTCTTACTGGAGTCTCAGTATATTAAGGGACCATTTCATCCACCGTGGAAATTGACTGGGTGGAAAACTCCGCAGAGCACCATACGTGGAAGGAAAATTCTTTCTGCAGGTGCATTTGAGTAAAGTTCTGCTTTTAGGCACTGCTGTAGAATCGGAAATATCTGCTGTGCATAGATCAGCCACCAGGTTTTTAATGTTCCACTTCAAAGATACCTGTGTGGTGAGCTGCATGAACCTCCCCGTTTATCCATCTTGGAAGAAGGAAGGGCTGAGTCAGGCTTCCTGGAATTCAAAGTTAAGCTTTCAGATGTGCTGGCCATCAAAAGTTTTCCTGAGATTAGCGTGCCAGCTCTTGAGGTTCAGCATCCCTTGGAGCAGGTCCCCCGTTCTTTGTGTTACACGGCCTACTCGGGGCTATCAGCTCATGTGAACCTGTAATTATTCCTTCTGAAAGAAACCTCTGTCCTGTCACTGCTCATGTGCTGATCTCGCTGTGGAACAGGGCTCTCTAAGCGCTGTTATAACATTGCCACGGACACAATACACACGGGCTTGTGAAAAGGGAGCTGGGTTTGCACAGCTTGCGCAGTGGTCCACAGTTTTGACTGATTCCTTCTGATGTTTAAAAATAAGAACTGTGTGAATGCAAATTCATTATTTTCAAAAACAGCACCCTCCCCAAAGCCTAGAAAACAGGATGCAGCTGTTGCTCTTTGATTTGAAGCGCAGTCAATTAATGTTAATGATTGGTAAATTTGAATCAGTCTCATGATTTGAATGAAAGAGTAGTCTAATTTTTTATTTTCATGTGTACATGATAGCAATTAAACACTTTTGCTTGTGTAATCCATTGCTACACTCTATGACATTATGTAACTGGAATATTTGACCTCTGTTACTGCAAATGATAAAATACGAGTGCAGCCAAATTACTGCAAAAAGTTGAATTTGAATATTTTACTATCTTTCGCTTTAATTTCAATAATTTATAGCAGATGCACAACTTAGTATTGTACTTTCATACATCTTTCTTTTCCTCACCATTGATTGGTTCCTAAACAGTTGCTATTTATTATTTATTTTGAAAGCTTTTCCTAGAAACCCCAGGAGATGGATCTTGTATCCATTCCTTAAGGCAAGTAGTAATATCAAATGCTGCAATAATAATAAAAAAGCAATACTGCTTTGAGTAAAACCTAAAAAAATGAAGCAAGTTATAGATTGTGTGCTTCTTGCTGATTAAATAATGTTGATTAAAAAAACCCTCTTTAGAACATAATATTGTAATAATTTTATTTTAGAAGGTGGATTAATAGGCACAGAGAACAAAGTCTGAAAAAAGGTCAGTGGCAGCACAAATGACTCACAGTTGTCTCAGTCTATTCAGTGGAGCATTTTGGCAGTGGGATCTCAAAGTCTATTAATTTATTCACTTCTCTGGAGTAAGACAAGCAATCACCTTTCAAATTAACTGGGTTGGCAAGCTTTGGGTATTTGTCTACTGGAAATCTGACTTTGATCCCTACGTTTTTGTAGAGAGTTCTCTGTTGCCTCTGCTCTCAGCTGGATTTTAATAGAGCCTCATGGAACAGCAACAGGTCTAGATAAACTCAGTGTGAATTTATTTTGCAAGCTCTACTGACTTTCTCGCTTACCTCTGTTTCTTACCTCATTTTTTCTGCCTGGCTTGCTCACTCAGGCTGTGATTTGCCCAATTTCAAAGTGTTAATGTTTGGCTCCTCTTGCTCTCTCGTTTCTGGACTGCATTCCAGCCTTCATATTGTCCTGTTTCTTTTAACATCCTCAGTTTTCATTAAAACAAACAAAACCCCAGCTCTATCTCTTGGAAGCAACTAAGATTGCTGTGATGAGTTACACTAATGACTGAGGGCATTAATCTCATAAATTAATCTCTGCTTTTAGACTCCAGTTTTTCCAGGGTTACATTTACCTCAGGGCAGGAAAAAGCTCTCAGCTGTCTCCCTAAGTTTTCTAGATTTCTGGCAGTTGTAGAAAAGCATATTTAAAAGTCAGTAAATCCTGGAACCTGATATCAGTATTACAAAAGTAGCTATTTGGTTTGTTTTACCAGAAAGGTACACCATCACCACTATTGCAGTGAATGTTCTCCCTATTTACCTCCACCTGCAGCATTTCTACGTCTTTTCCAAAGGACTGACACTCCCTTTCCCCTTATCTTCTCATCTCTTCCTCTGTTCCATCCTTTTTCCTGTGTGTTTGAGCCAGACTCCATATAGGTAGATGATTGCTGTTGGTGCTGCTTTTAAGCTAACACAATTCTCTTGTCTACCTCCTGGCAGTGATCCCTTTTATTTAGCTCAGAGCTATGGTAAGCAGTCAGGAGTAGAAGACTCAATTCAAGGCACTGAGAGCCAGAGAAATATCTGAGTTTGTGTACCTGCAACTCTACAGCTCTGTGAGCAGAAAATAAACAACAGCTCTTCCTTCAAAACTGTCATAGTTCTGTAAAAAAAGGGGGTCTTGGTACACAGCTGAGCTCAAACAATAAAAAGGTACCAACCTACTCAGGCAAAATACCTGCTCCTGGAAACTTTCCACTGAATCATAGAATGTTCAGGTTGGAAAGGACCTTAAAGACCATCTTGTTCCATCCCCCTCCCATGGGCAGGGACACCTTCACTGAACCAGGCTGCTCAAACCCCATCCAAAGTGGCCTTCAGCACTGCTGGGGATGCAGCATTCACAGCTTCCCTGGGCAACCTGTTTCAGTGGCTCACCACCCTTATCACAATTTTTTTCCTTATATCTAGTCTGAATCTACAATAAGGCCTTCACAGAGCCCTCTCTTCTCCAGGCTGAACAATCCCAGCTCTCTCAGCCTGTCTCCACGGCAGAGCTGCTCCAGCCCTCTGAGTATTTTTGTAGCCCTCCAGAGGTCTCAGGAGAGCAGAGGAGAGGGGCAGAATCCCCTCCCTCAGCCTGCTGGCCACACTGCTTTTGCTGCAGCCCAGGAGAATGGTTGGCTTTGTGGGCTACAAACACACTGCTGGCTCATGTCCAGCCTCTCATCCACCAGCACCCCCAACTCCTTCCCTGTAGGACTGCCCATAATCTCTTCATTCCCCCAGCCTGTATTTATACCTGGGCTGCCCCAAAACTCACCCCAGGGATGGGTGATTTAATGAAGGCAGATGCAGGTAATGAGGCGTGGGGATACTTGGTATCTGTATTTCAGCCTTCACTGCCCGGGTGTCTCAGTCCAGTGTGCCTGCAGCAGTTATCAGCAACAGCAGCAGTAGAAAAGGACTGACTCAGGAATCATCTCTGAAAGCTTGTGAAGCTTGAGGGAGGTCCCTAGAGACTGGAGAAAGGCTGATGAATCTTCAGAGAAAGCAGGAACAGGAATTAAAAGTTCTTCCCTTCAACTCCCGGGAAGATCATTGAGCAAGCAGCCTTGGAAGCAGTTTCCAGTCACGTGAAGGAGAAGGTGGTGTCTGGGCATAGGCAGAATGGATTTACAGGCACTGAATCACATCTGACTGACCTGCTTGCTTTTGTTTTGAAAATACTAGGTCTGTAGATGAGGGTAGAGAAAAGCATTGTCTAGCTTGACAGAAGAAACCCTTTTGACACAGCCTCCAAGAACATCCTTGTATCCAAGCTGGGATGTTACACCCCAAATGGAGGACTACTAGCTGGGTAGAAAACTGCATCTCTGGGCACAGAGAGTAGTTGTTAACAGCTTGTATTCTGCCTAGAGGCTCATTCCCAGGGGAGGACTGAAGGGGTTTTGTACTGGGACATGCCCTCTTTAATTTCATATTAAATGAATTTCATCCAAAGGAGAAGGTGGAGTGCACGTTCCCTGTTTTGCAGATGGTGCCAAACTGGGGGCTGCAGTCTGCATCTGCAAGGGCAGCACTGCCTCTCCAAGGGACCGAGGCAGGCTGGAGCAATGGGACTCCATCAAATTCAACAAGGACAGATGCAAAGTCCTCCCCCTGGGATGGCCGAATGCCCTGCACTGGTGCAGCAGGGATGGCCTGGCTGGCAGCAGCTCTGCTGGTGGGGACTTGAGGCTCCTGGCTCACATCAGGCTGAAAGCCTCTCCCCAGAGCAGAGTCAGCAGAGCATCAGCTCTAAGCTTGTCCTGCCCTTTTTGGCACAGTGTTCTGCAGTCCTGAGGCTCCAGCCATGCCCCTTGAAGTCACAATGTAGCTGCTGCACTTGGCAGTGGCCCGGCTGAGATGTGGTCACCCCTGGCTTTTGCCGTGTCGCCCGTGGGGATGACTGACCATGGTGAATGCACTGCGTAACTGCGATACAGTTTTAAACCTCATGGCTTGAACACATGGAGGGTTTCAACACAGGCAAACAAATGTGGCATGTAGGCTAGGCTACTAGCTTATAGTGGCATAATTGATATGTTTTTCATGCAAATAGCCTAAACAATTGAACTAAAAATAATCAATATTAATTGATGGTTGTTGTCAAGCCTGTATTTAGCTATTTTCTGTCTGTGCTGGATGGATATGCATGTATTTGTAGGCTGCTCGATATTCTCTATGAAATCTCAGCCGTAGGTTGTGAAATACGTATGAAATCAAAATTTTGAATGCATACAGGGCATAAAAGTATGGATGGCTGTGAGGCTTTGCTTTGCAGGACTATGATTTGCATTTCTAAATAGCTGAAAAAGCTCATCAGACCTTGCAAGGACAAGGAAAAAAGAATCTTTAAATGGCTTTAAAATCTAAACAAATCTTATTGCCTTCTTTTCTCACTAGTGGATTTCCCCTTACTCTAGACTGAGAGCGGTTTAAAAGGAAGAACTTCAAGGTCTCACTTTTAAGTTTGGCACCATTTTTTTCATGTTTACATGTTATTTAATTCTATCCCTTGAAGGACTGGTGTGGGCTGGATGAATTCTGAGAAGGAAAAACCTGAAAGCCTTCAAGAAAAAGAGGGTGGGCCAGGTGTCCAGGAACAGTTTCTACCCTCCCCCTCCTTTTTTTTTTTTTTTTTTTTTTTCCTACAAATGCAAACCTTTAAGCTGTGAGAATCAGATTTGGTTCAGCTTTTGGTTGATTTGAATGAAGTCTGGTTTATGAAAATGGAGCATTTGTCATTGGTCTTGCCTTTCCTGTTCTGTTCCTTTCCTGTGTTTTGATTCAGGGCAACAAGATCTGAACTGGGAAAGGCAAATGAAAAGAAAGTTTGGGACTCTAATTGGGCTCTGGAATTTCTTTGAGATGTATACTTCATCTATATCGCTCAGTTTTGTATTTCTCAATAAAATAAAATAAAATAAAATGCCATAAAATCAAATAACACTGGGTACAAACTGGGATAGCAGTGAACTTATCTGGGGACTGAATGATAAATCTCATAATAAGATACATGTGAAAGACAAGGTCATGGTTGATAGTCCAGTGTAATGTTTTTGCGCATGCTGTTTCTAATGCATTATTAACTGTTTCAGTTGGTGTTCTTTTTTATTTGTTTTTAATTAATGAAATTCTGCACTTCTGCCTACATTGATCTTTATTCTGTAACAAATGAACAGATGTCTATATCTCATGGTTGTTACAAGGATGTTTACCAAGGCAATTAAGGGGTTTTAGGCAATACTAGAGAAGGGATGTGCATTTTCGTTATAGCCACTTGTATTCATTATAGAAAATAAATATTCATTTTTCAAAGTGTGGAAGGACAGGGCTGCCCACAGTTTAGTAAAGGCTGTGGTGTGTTGCCTACTCCAGTTGTCAGGGACTGCTGTCACATTGGTTAGTTGGGTATTCTGAAAGGGGAAGAAAAGTATTCAAGCACCAACATAGTCCTGTTTCCATTAGAAGTTATAATGTTCTTTATTTGTATTGAATTTTGTTTGGGGTTTACATGCAACTTCTTATCACAGGTCAAACCTAGGAAAAGAACCTGAAAGGCTTCATTGGAGGTTAAAGAAGAAAAGTGTCTAATTTTATTCTCATTAAAAGCATTCAGTCCTAAGTGGGACCAGAACAAATGTTTTGAGCTATATCTATATGAAAAGCACTTTTTATAGGAAAAACAATCTTTAATGCTGTGTGCCTTTTCTTACAGGAAATTAAAATGCATGACTGACAGTGAAACTGTGGCACCCGACTGGCCTTACTACAAAACTATTGACAGGATCTTATCCAAAGTGACAGACCACAGCGATGTGAAAATGCACGAAAATCAGCAGCCAGGTCCTTCTACGTCACAGACAGAGGCCTCGCAGTCCCCGTCAGCCAAGTCTACACCTCTGTATTTGCCATATAACCAGTTTACATATGAAGGAAGGGAAGAATGCTTTGAAGATGAACATTCAGAGAGCTCATCAAGCTTACTTTCTTATAAGCTGAGGTAGCATCTCTTTTCCCCTCTTTTTAGTATTTTGCAGAATGAATCGAATTTGCTGTGTAAAGGGAAAACCCTCACACATTTTTCCCTAACAGCTCTTGTATTTTTTCTGTAAATCACAAATGAGATCTGTTCCCCAATCTCAGCCACTTTGCTGAATTAGGGCATTTTCTTTATTCCTTTATGAAAGACTGGAAGGGAGTAGGAGAACTGGGCAAAAAGTTGTATATTATTGCCAAAACTCAGCATGCATGTCACGGCTCACATCAGGGAGAGTGTTCATAAAAGGAGTACAGGCATGTTCAAGAGAGTCCCGCGGTGCAATCAGAGATATAACATACTGCTTAGATGATTTTTGGCTTGCTCTAGTTTTGCTTTTGATAGGAGAATGAAATTTCTCTGGCTTCAGTTATTATTAAAATGGTGAGAAGATGCAAAATAAATATTTCTATGGACACTGAAAAGCTGCTCATGCAGTTTGAAAGTACATTGCAACATTTTAAATACAATTGAGAATGTAATTTTTTCAAAGTAAATGCTAGTTTGAGGTGCAAACATGTGATTCCTTCTTTTTTAATATGATTGGAGTTCCCTGGAAGGCTGCTTTTTTAACAAAAGGCAGGGTTGTATGCTTGATACAAATTTTAGACTTTACTGGTCTCATTTTTCATCCAGAGTGGTGTGAAATAACAGTTGATTACAGTTTTCTGGCAGGAAAAAAGTTGATCCTAGAGATCCTTATCAGGAGTCTGTGAGGCTTTAACTATAACAGAAAAATTACCTGTCAGTTCTGCAACTGCAAAGATGTTGAGCTGGAAGAAGAACCAACCTAACAAGTTTGAATTATTGTTTCCAGACCCACTTTTGGATGATTAAAACTAGGGTAAATTCATTCAATCATTCAAGCAAATAGTCCTTGAATAGCTGACTATTTTTAAAACTTTTTTTTTTTTTGGCAGCTGAATATTTATTGGGGTGTATAACTTTTGAACTATAGCAACCTTTTTGTTCACAAGCAACGATTTTTTTTCATTCTGGTTCATTGTAAGTAATTGATATTCCTGATACACAAACTCACTTGGCTGTAGGATTTCCAAACTCCACAGTCACATTTCAGATGCAAAAACTTTATTCCCAATTGGATTTACAATAACATTATTTAATATTTAATTAGAAGGTCTCATTTCCACAAACGTTGCGGAGTTTATTCACTTGACTACTTGATAACTTCAGGTTTTTAAAAATGCTGGATGTTAAATTTTTTCAGCTTAGGGACAACTGCAGGACAACACAGATTTTGTCACCACACCAGGTTTCAGTACAAAACGCAGACAGCCCTTGCAGGAGTCAAATTAATCAACCCCAAACCCGCATCTGTTGTGCCCGCAGTCTGCAGGTAACCCCCCCCACTCTCATGCAGATGCTTTCATTTACAGCTAAAGTGGACTTAAATCACTCAAACCAAATTATTTCTATAGTGATAGGCTCTGGAAAGTTTAGGTTATGATATATTTTAGCCAGCTTCAGGTTCAATGATTTGTTTATTTTTTTAAAATTTTTTTAACTTTGTCCAAGGAAATTACCTAATCTGTTCTAGTAAAAAGTATTTTAACTTTACTTGGCTAAATTTAGAAACTGCAGCTCATTTAAATCCAGCCTGTAGTGGCACAGGTTGGCTTTCAGCTGGCTGCCAGTTTGAGGCAAGTGGTGCCACTCAGCCCTTGCGGTGCTGCTGTTGCCTGCCAGGAGTGGCTGCCCTGGATGCCTCGGGATGGTCCGGGAGCTGCAGGGAAGGGCAGGGTAGCTCTCAGGCTGGTGGGATCTCTGTAACTCAGGACTGCAGCCCTCCTCTCACAGCCTCCACTATGAAAGAGTTTTGTGCAATAGAATACTGTGCATATCATTTAACAGCACAGTAAGTGCACATTCACAAGTTAAAATACAGTTTGCATGTTTTTAAAAAAAAGGAGAAGTTGAGCAGCAGATACCACATGAGAGATCAGTGTAATATTACAGGTGAGCATCGTGATTGGATTAAAAATTAGAAGGCACTTGTGATAATGGGGCACATGTCTGGAAGGAGAAAAATTGTTATTCCTATAGTCATAGGGGGTTTGAAAAGCTTGTCCAGCTGTGACCTGTTTAATTCAGCCTGATGAATGAGAACAGAGCAGGGAACCCTTTCCTGGCCAGAAGAAAACACAGCGCTTGCTAATGATACCAGATGCGTTAAAATCATTTAGAGCTGCCATGATTAGACTAGGAAGTTAATTCTTTTAGAGTTACTAATGGAAAATTATGAACTGAGGAAGCAATTTTCAGCTTAAGCAATTAGTGTGTCATCCTGTATTGAAAAACACTTTGAAACAGCCAACAAGAGAGAAAAGAATTTGCATAAAAGTTTTGGGTGTATCTAGGCTTTTTTATCAATGCCCTTGCCTCTATACAGTAGATAGTTGATCCAATAGATTCAAAAAAGGAACTAAAGACAATTCTGGGAATTGAAATCAAAAGAACATTTTAGGTCCTAAATTTCCTTATTTTTGTACTTCACCGCTATACAAAACAATTACTTTGAAACATATTTTGAAAAATATACACACATGACTATATGTAAAATACAGATGTGTTTTGCAGCTGTATATTTTACAACTTACACGATGGGATTTTTTTCTTCAGTAATAAAAATCCTAATGTTATGGCAACAATGGATAGTGAAAAAAACTTTCAAACAGTAATTCTTTCTAAGTCAGTTTTTAAAGTTCTGAAAACTTTCCTGTAATTCCTTTAAACTCTCTGATGTAGCTTTAGAGTGTCAGCTTTGTGTTTTCCACAATATCTTTGAACATAGCAGCAGGCTACTTGGCTATATAAATTATAACTTAAAAAAAAATTATCAATTGAATGCTTTTATGACAGTGAAAAACGTCAAGTTTTATACTTCAATCACTACATACATATTGTCAAGCTAAAAATAGTTGAAGCTGATTCTCTTTGCATTCTGTTTGAAAAGTTTTGAGTTTGGGACCTTCTTACAAAACCCAAATTATATTATTATATAATAATATAATTAATGTGAGGTAGAATTAATTTCAATTTTTGTTTCAAATGTGTAGATGAGTGAAACATTTGGAATCCCTTTAAAGGGGCGCCTGCTATTTGTTTAGTATTGTTCTAGCACTGCTCTAACACTATTATACTGTATAAAACATCTGACAATAATAGAATTATGTTATGGTCATAAAATATAATGCAACGTGGTGGAGTCTTGTACTGCAGCTTAAACTTTTAAAATCCAAATTCCTCACACCACTAAAAATGACTTTTTATCTAATTGAAAACAGTGTTTTTTCACCCTGTGGATTAATTTATGGTCTCTGTTTTCATTTTAAAGTAATGACAGAACATAATTATGCAGGCTGTGAATGTGGTTCAGACTTCAAGTGTTCTGCCATTTCTATTGTACTGAAAATGGGGGTGAAAGAGTTACTTTAAAAGACTGTAATAAAACCTCTGTGCCATCGAGTCTCACTTCTTGTTAGATACCATTTGAATTTTGTTACTCTGATGTGGAGCCCAGAAATGTCACGGAGAGGGTTCCGTGCCATCCTTCGCTCAGCAGGGCACTACCGTGCTCAGGAGCCTCCTGTCTCTGCAGTGCCCCACTCCTTTGTTTCTATGATTTGTTTGACTCTGGGAAATGTTTTACTAAACGTCTGGTCTCCATCTGATAGATTGAGAAGATGGAGAATTCACCCTTCCCTTCTTTCTAGTGATAAGCAAACCCTTGTTTAACCCAGCCCCTTGTTGCTAATATGAGTTTAGTGAATGAAACTTTCCTATGTTACTTCTACTTACCTTTCTTTTCAGTATATTGGAGAACCTTCCAGTATTTTTTGCTTTCTGGCAAGGTGGTTGTGTGCCATGACTGCACTGTCTTTGGTATTTCTTAATTTTTAAATGTAAATTAATTAATTTGGTACAGAAGGTTTACACAGAAAGAAAAAGTAAGAACTGGTAACAAGAATTAGCCAAGATATGAATTAAAAGAAGTGCATTAAAACTTGGTGATGATGCTAATTTGGGAAACAACGGCTTTGGCAAAGCCTTTACAATTTCTAAGATTATGCCACGGCTATTTAAATCTGAATGGGCATCATCTACAAAGAAGTTTCAGCTTTAGGCTATGTGCATTATGTAGTGCATCTTAACTCATTATGCAGATTTGTTATCCTAGCAAGGTGCTTTGCCCAGGCTCCAAGCCATTTTTGTGGTTCTTTTCTGTGCTTTATTTCAAGGATGAGCCTTGTTAATTCCTGAATGTATTTGAATGATTGAATGAGCCTAGTTTACCAGAAGATCCAGGTTGCCTCATCCTCAGTCCCTATGCTCTGAAGATCTTTGTACCATCTCCAATATTAATACTGTTTATTTCCAAATCATTGTTAATTGCTTTTCATAAAGACATGGGTTGTGGAGGTCTGATCAGATTTGTATGTAGCTAAAAAACCCCAAACAAGCGAGAAACAGCTGTTTGGTGTTGAAAGCCAGAAATTCCAGGAACTGACGGTACTGGAGACCTGTTTGCCCTGAAATAGTCAGAAACAAGGAGTTGTTGTTATGGTTTTGTGGAGACAATACATTTTGATATATAGATTACTCTTTGTGTTCAACTTCTGCTTCATTAATTATTCACACACGTCCCTGAAACAGTCTGTATTGGATAAGTGTAAGCAATCAATCAAGGAACTTTTAATTGAACAGTGAATTAAATTGATATTAGGTAGGCAGACAGCAAATGCATTTGAGACTTGCCTAATATGTTGCCTGATTGCATCTGGAAGTTTTGCTTTGTTTCCCCTTGTGTCCATTACACACTGTCATTTCTACTCAGTCTCCTAAATGAGATGGAACAATTTCTTTCCCTTGGTTTTCTTCCTTTGGAACCCCACCTGTCTGTTCTAGAGCACAGCATGGAAATGGCTTCGTGTGGTTCTGCTTGGAACATGGTCCCAGTGCTCTTCCATACGTTGTTCATGTGGTCAGGGGAATAGCAATGCCAGCCTCTTGTAGGCTCCCTGCCATGGACACTGGAAGCCCAAGAGTACCAGCAGATTGTATCTGAGGTCCTTAATTCCCTAGACCCCTCTTTCACGAGATTTTCCTTAGAATCCACGTTCAGAGATTAGGCTTGGCAAAGAGGGAGGTGCTCCTTCAGCAGGTTGTGGGTGCAGCAGGTCGTTACAGAGGTGTTGGCTGCACAGGAATGCAGCGTGGAGAATGGGCAGCAGGAGCTGATTGATACTCCAGCAATCGTCAGTTGTTTCTTATGCTCGTGCCTATACATTGGCAAACCAGACGGGCTCCTGGCTGGAACTGTTTGAGGATACTGGTGCTGGTTGGGTTACTTGGTGCTGAACCCACGTTCCTATCCCTGCTTCTCCCTTGAATTTGTTATAAAAAATTACTGACAGAGAGGGGTCTGTCTGACATGCTGCCCAGGACACCTAGAACTTCCCAGGAAAGACGGCTCAGTGTCTGTGGAAACACTTTAGTATTCAGATAACTTCTTCAGGCATCACGGGGCATTTTACATGGTTTCATGTTGCAAATGTTCTTTGCTCATAGATTAGGTTCTTTAGAACTTTCTTTTGTAGAGCCCTTCTCTAGTGCTCCCTTTCAGGAGCTGTTCTGCAAGAGGAGAGGACTGTAAGTGTCAAGTCCTTACTGTGAACTTGTGAGTGACCATAGAATGCTTTCACTATCAGTCAGTGGAGAGAAAAGGAGATTGTGATCACCAGGAAAGCTAGGGGGTTTCTGAAAACTTCTGAAATAAGTATTTGTCTCCAATGAAGGCTTATTGCCAAGTGTTCATTATTGTAAACAAATGTAGAGAGTACTTGGGAGATCTTGAACAACCTTTGTGTCATTGTTTTTGGGGGCACTTGTCTGGGCTGAAACACAATTCTGAGCTAGCACCCTTCAGAGAGTACTTTTTTAGTTATTAGCAGCCTGCAGACGCTGCTGACACAGTCAAAATTTGCTGCTCTTTTCTCTCTGGAGCTGTGCAAGGCAGTTACTGTCGTGGATGTATGGTTTCATGTCTTACAGTCTTTTGATAGATTTAACTGAAAAACAGGTTAAATCCTTTACAGACTCTAGGAAAACGCTTCAAAGATTCTTTTCTCTTAAAAATAATGCTTATTTTAGATCTTTCAATCTAAATCACTCCGTCTCGGTTTTTTTATGAGGTTTTTTTTGTTGTTGTCTCTGTTGAAATTAAAACCCAAATGGTGGTTACTGTTACCAAGAAGGCCACACAATACTCAGTGCATCTCAGTACCATTGACAAGCCTCAGATTTTCTCTCTCATTTCTTCTTAAGGACCGTTCTCACCAGTGCTTACTCTGACAACACACAAGCCCTCTTGTGGAGTGAGTTCGTACTGGTTTCAAGGCAAGAGGTCTTACCACTGCAAGATTCTAACACTATATAGAGAAGAGAACAGAGATTCATCAAGTTTTCACAATTTAAATCCTCTGTGAAGACAAGTTTAAATTCAAAGGGTGACTGGCTAAAATAATACTACCATTTCAGAAAGTTTCTTGCTCTGCCTACCAGAAAGCAGTGATGGGAACCTTGGAATAACAGATTCAGTGTTGTCCTTAGACTGCTGTAGATCTTTTCCACTTGCTTGACCTCTTTGAGAACCACACTTGAAGTATTTCTGGCCCTTAGAGTTAATGGGGACAAACAGAATTTAGTGTCAGCCGAGACCCATTCTCACAAGATTGTGAGACTGTGATAATTTTGGTGATCACCTGCAGTCTTGACCCACAGTTTGAGCAGAGCAGCTTGGATCTATTCTATTCTATTCTATTCTATTCTATTCTATTCTATTCTATTCTATTCTATTCTATTCTATTCTATTCTATTCTATTCTATTCTATTCTATTCTATTCTATTCTATTCTATTCTATTCTATTCTATTCTATTCTATTCTATTCTATTCTATTCTATTCTATTCTATTCTATTCTATTCTATTCTATTCTATTCTATTCTATTCTATTCTATTCTATTCTATTCTATTCTATTCTATTCTATTCTATTCTATTCTATTCTATTCTATTCTATTCTATTCTATTCTATTCTATTCTATTCTATTCTATTCTATTCTATTCTATTCTATTCTATTCTATTCTATTCTATTCTATTCTATTCTATTCTATTCTATTCTATTCTATTCTATTCTATTCTATTCTATTCTATTCTATTCTATTCTATTCTATTCTATTCTATTCTATTCTATTCTATTCTATTCTATTCTATTCTATTCTATTCTATTCTATTCTATTCTATTCTATTCTATTCTATTCTATTCTATTCTATTCTATTCTATTCTATTCTATTCTATTCTATTCTATTCTATTCTATTCTATTCTATTCTATTCTATTCTATTCTATTCTATTCTATTCTATTCACATTTATTTGATGCCCTAAATCAAATATGCTATATAGAATCTGCAAAACTGAATTTATTGTATACCTTCCAAAGTTTTATTTAGCCTAAATTTGATGACTTCTTGTTCGCCTTAGCATCATTGTACCAGTATAATGTTGATGAAGTTTTTTGAGTTATACAAGTGACTTTAAAGTTTTGGGTATTCTGAAAGCCAGTGGTCTTTGTTCACCCTGTTAGTGTACACGAAAGAAGATTGTTCTTCCTTCTGCCTGTACACAGGGGGACAGTGCATTCAAATGACTAAACAGTACTCAGTTTCCCTCGTGACCAATTCTCATTTTTTTTTTCTCTATGAATTCAATACCATTTAATTTAATCTACTTGTTTCTTTCCATAGATCTCACCCTTTTTGGATCACTGCACTCTTAAATGTCAGGGGGCCTTGTGTCTTTTTCTTATATTTGCATTAAGTCCTTCAGGTGCTAAGGATTGTTTATCTCTCTTACTGACAGATCTGAATGTCACAGTCACTGGTGCACAAAGCCTGTCAAGCAGGATAAGAACATGAATCAAATTATGATATAAATCTGCCACAGCTGAGTGACCTCACCCCCACTACCCTTCTTCACATTAGTAAAAACACATTCCTCAAGAGTTCAAGTTATTCTTATTCAAGGATGTCTTAAAATCTGCAACGTGTTGACACGGCATACTAGTCACAACTGTACTATCTCATTATTGCATTTCACCTAGAAAGGATACTGCGTTTGGCAGAACACGGCTGAGATTGCTGTTTGTGTCAAGGAACTTCAAGACACATCATCAGATAACTTTGATGCTGGGGACTCCACTCTGGAGTTACAAAAAGTGTAAATGAAGACATGGTCTCTCGCTTTAAGTTAGGAAAGGAGTTTCCCAGCTCTAACTGGAGGTTTCTCAGATGTGGAGTACACTTATACGTATGCCTTCTACTTGCCTTTCTTCCTCTTTCACGTTTTAAGTGTGATTACTTCTTAGGTTGCAGGTTAAGACGCACAGATCTGTGGGTGTGTTCTCACTTGTATGCCACGTGGGCTGGTTTTCACTGTGGTGTGCTGTCACCCCCAGTTAGAACAGCCATGTGAGCTGTTCACCTTGAGAGCACTCTCTTTATTGCCATGTGTATTTCTCTTCTGAAACAGAAACCCAGCATGACAAAGCATAGAGGAAATTCTTAAAATATCCCCCAAATTCCATGCGGCAGTTCTGCATATTTCAGATGAGGATGTCCATTGCCCTTCTCAGGATATGCTCCAGCCCCTCAATGTTTTTCTTGTTGTGAGGGGCCCAGAAATGGGCACAGGATTCAAGGTGTGGCCTCACCAGTGCTGAATACAGGGTGACAGTCACTGCTCTGGTCCTGCTGGCCACACTATTGCTGATCCAGGCCGGGTGCCATTGGCCTTCTTGGCCACCTGGGCACACCTGGCTCATGTTCAGCCACTGTCAGCCAGCACCCCACGGCATTTTTTGTCTTTTCTGGATTTTATGTTGTTTATAATGTTTTGTGATGGAATATTAAAAAAAGAGTGGTCAATGCCACTGCTGCGTCTTGGTGCAAGGGCAATTTCTGAAACTCCTATTCTGGAGTGGGACCAGCCTTACTGGTGCAATGCTTTAAAAAGCAAGCTGTAAGATACCACCACATGTAGCCACACAGCACTTTCTCTGGATTCGGATGGTTATTGCAGCTTTAAAATTTGAGTGTCACTGGCCAGATAACGCAAATGTCTCTCCCAATACAGTGTATAAATTCAATGTGTAAGACATGTCAACATAAAAAAAAAAAAAAAGAAAAAGCCTGGTATTTTGCAGGGAAAATTCTTATTAAAACCAATGAGATGTAAAACCTCTTTTTTCTCTTTTTTTAAAAAAAATTTTTTACAGTCTATAACACTATGCAACAATACATTAAACACTTATGTTTTGGCACAAACTGGAGAGGGAATTTATTGGAGAACACAGGGGTTTAAAAATATGACTGGGTTGTAGCTTGGCCAAGAATATACTATAGAATTTTGGGCTCTCTTTTTTTATGAATATGAGTTTAATTTTCAACAAATATTCACATTTCAGAGCTGAAGAAAGACCTGTTAAGAAAAGAAAAATGCAAAACTGCAGTTTCCAAAAGAAGAAGCTAAAATTAATGGAAGCCATGTTGGAAGAACAAAAGAAGTTGAGTAGAGCTATGGAAGAAACCTGCAGAGAAGTGCGCAGGATTCTGGATCAGCAGAACATCATTCAAGTTCAAAGCTTACAGTTACAGGAGAGAATGATGAATCTACTGGAGAAAATGATTTCCAAGTCTAATGTTTAGTTTCCTTTGTGAACGCCTCTGAGATTACTATTGCTATTATAGATAACCATTTATTGCACACCATATGTGTGTCTGTTGCCCTATTCCCAGGTTTTCCATGGAAATTAAAACCCTAGTGTAATCCTAGTTCAGCAAAGAAAACAGATAATGCAGGGCGAGAGCTATCCAGTATGATAAAATTAGTGCAATATATGCCTAAGTTGAATTATTTTTATACAGAAAGGTTAAGGGATAAATAGCTCGGGGAACTGAAGTACTATTTATGCCTAAGTCAGGTATTGTTTTGCAAACAGTGGTGTTGTATATTGCTTCCCTTCAAGGACTGCAGCTTAATCTGTTTTAGGAGAATGAAATAGTGCATTTCAAAATACGGTTATTGCACCTTGACTTTGCTGATGATTCAACCCTGTTTTGAAACATATGCCTGATTGTATAAGTGACCTATGGTTCTTGTGAAGAGCTAGTTGGGACCATGAGATCCATAATTTTGAACTCCATGCCTGATATGAATAGTACTCTAAAGTATGAGGGTAAAAATAGTCTATTAAAATACATTTTTTGATATAAAAGGAACCCCCCAACCACCTTACTATATACTAAAATGTATAGAAGATACTTGAAGTTGCTTTTGATATTAAACATCTAATTTTTTTTTCATTATTAACTGGAATCTGTTGACTTAACAAACAACCAGCAATGAAAACTTTCATTTATTCTCTATCACAAAAGAAAAGTATTGTACGGTGTGTATATACATATATATAATGTCTATCAAATGAAATAAAGGAAAAGAAGGAAATTACTCCTTATTGCTGGGCAGACGGTATGCTTTGGGAGTGATAACCGCAGTCAGAGGTACGCAATTATTAATTGCAGAGGAAAGATCCGCCGTGCCGATGCCCAGAATGTGGAAGTGGAGCCAAGGCGAACCCTGCGCAGCTCCCCCCGGTATCTGCCGGGGCCGGCTCCGGGGAGCAGCTCGGGTTTGGATGGGCTCTGTCGGGCAGAGGGACGGGGATGCACCGCATGAGGGAGCCGCAGGCACAGAGACAGGATTGTGCCCAGGGAGAGGAGATGAAGCGCCAGCACGCGTGTGGCTCCTCCATGAAACATGACATTGAAATAATCTTCCACTTAAATTCGAAAATTGGCCGGCAGAACTTCCTATATGCCATTTCCTTTCGTGTTCTCCTTAAAAAAACCCCCCATATTTCTGCTGGTTTTACTCGATAGGCAAGAGCAAAGGTTGGACTCCAGTATAGAAACTAGAGATAAGAGTACAAGGAACTCAGGCCATTTTCCATTCTCGCTATTGAATAATCTCCCCTCTTGAAACTTTGTCTTCGAAGGTGTTTACATTCGCCTATATAATTTAATGTGGTGTTGCCTATGTAAAGGTGAGCTAAAATATTTTAAAACCCAGACACAACAAATTAATCTCAAATTATGCTTGCTGAACAGGATAAAGGTTATACTCGCCAAGAAAATTAATAATATGTGGAAATTTTCTTAAAAGATCCTGCAGGTATGAAGATTAAGAATTATTAAATATCTAAATGTGGCCCATTCCTACAGAGTTTAATTAATGATAACGGGATAAGGCAAAGGTAGTAGAAGACTGAACTTGGAGAAAATGGTGGCTCCTGAAATATAAATGAAGTAACTTTCCCTCACCCCACCTTTACTAGAGTGATTGCATGATTGGAAAAATGGCAAGTGTCTGTTCTGCTTCTGCAAAGGTAGTTTTATACATTTCAAATGCAGATCTGTCACAGATTCAGGTGGGCTATGTGTTCAGCTCTTCCTGACACTTTAACTTGTTTACAGCGAGATATAAAGAAACTCTCCCCTGACTCCACAGGAATGAATAGTATTTACTGTTACTATTTGAACAGTATAGCAATTAAATCCAATTAATGAGCAATAACAATGGCAGCACAGCTGAACCTTGTACTGTAGAGTAGGTAGCCCCTCTCCTTTCATGTTATTACAGCTCCAGATCTGTAGGAACACAAGAATGGAGAAAATCTTCTTATTCCTTTCTTGCTACCACAAGGAACCATATCATGTCAATCCTTTTTGTAAATGTGTGGACCTGTGTCTTAAAATGAGTTAGGTGTTTTGTCCCCAGAATTATATGAAGATCTGCATCACAGACATGTAAATACAGTTTATAAGATTGCCTCTAGGATTATTCCTGATTAATTTATACCAATTTCTTCTTGTATCAACACTAGTTTTGCTGCTTTATGTAGTATTTACTCTTGAGAGCCAGAGGTCATGTCCCCGGCAACCCCTCTTCTGATGGATAATACCCTTTTCTAAGGTAGGATTTTGATGACTGTTTTGCTAATTTTGCTCTTTTGAGTTCCTCCATTTTAAAGGTGAGTGACCAGAACGATACACAGCATTCAGACGAGACTCTGAACATTGTCTTACATAACTGCATTAAAGGAAATGGTGTTTTCTGGTGGCTGTGAGATTTTTTTATATATAAACAACTACTTCTAGTAGTTTTTAGGAGTTCAATTTTAGATCATCATCTCTTTAACAAAAGGCTTTATTCCCATCCAGGCAGATTACCTGTGTTCTAGCCCTGTTTTTGCCTAGAGAGTGAAGCTGCAGACAAATATTACTAGTTCCATGTATTACAGAATTTTTCTAATGCTTTTTGACATCAGGTTGATAATTCCCCACCTACCTATAGTTTCTTTTTGCTGCTGTTTCTTTTGTTCCTGCAAAGACTGAACATTTACTTTAAAAATAGGTTGAGTGGTTTTTTGTGGGAATTTCTTTTTTTGATTAAGGTAGTCACAGCTTTTTCATCTGTATGGGACACTTAGCTGCAGGTAGAGATATTTGGATGTTTGTGATATTCAGACAAATTATAACTTGAAAGACCTTCCTAGAATTAAAATTGTTGGTAGAATTCCTCGTTTTACAAAACAGAGGCAGTGCTCCTGTGCCTGTATGAGTAGGGAGTTGAGTATAATAAGTATTCAAGGGGAGCACGAGGGGTTACCCACGTTTATAATTTTAACTATGACATTAAAGGAACTCCCTCATGGCCTCTAGAAGTGTGATCAATGAAGAAACCATAGCATAGGAAAACAAATTTCTTATTTTCAGGGCAGTAACGGGGTCAACTCAGTTTGATATCACGTTCACCAAATGAAGTGCTTGTATTCCATATACACACGCAGATGGTGCAGATGGGAAAATCAAATAGGGGAGGAAACACACTGCCTGGAGGCAGGTGACTTTGTACGTGATGTAAAAATAAAGGGAAAGGAACCTGAGGAGGCAGATGAAAAGAGGAGACATTGAGAAGCAGATTTTGATGGTAGATGGGGAAAAATATGCTGGGCAAAGGGGCAATGTAAATGCCTCCAAACAAAACCAGTAATGATAGGGATGAGGGAACACAACACTTTAGAAAGTGAAAATGAAAGAAAAAGCATAAAGCTGAAGGAGAAAAGTTAAGAGTATGAAAAGCTAACACTAGTGAAATTCTGTATATTTTGAATAGACAGTGCCTACAGATAAGTTACAAACGGTATAGAGCAAGGAGTGGCATTTTTTTACCAAGAGAGAAAAATAAGTCTCTGAACAAATATTTGGAAGCAAGGACATATTTCACAAAGGAGAGGGGTTAAGTAATTTGTAGGAGGATCCTGTTATAATTAAACAGCATTTTCTTATGCTGGTATTAACAACTTGCTGGGTAAAAATGTTTGTAATTATTTGGGGTTTTTTTGCTCCTTGACTTCAAATTGGAGAAGCATTTTAAGACTTTATTTTATTTCAGGCCCTGCCAAGTTATCCACCAGCCCAGGAGATATATTTATGAATGGGAAAGGTCTTTTATCATATTCTCCATCAACTGCTCTCTCTTGCAAAGAACAAAACCAGAACAAAAACATGTATACAGGATTTTAATTTTTTTCCCCAGACTTAGGCTGCCCAGTTCGGTGTAGGCAAATACTTTACAACTCTGTACACTTACCCTAAGTTGACAGCCTGGTTCTGTGAACAGTCTCTTGTTCTAAAGTCAACGGGACTACTCAAATGAATAAATATATTGAAATCTTTATGTATATGTTTGCAAGATCAGTTCCTAGGCTGATAATGTAATGTGAAAGACAAATTTAAAAAAGAAATTTAGGAACATTTGGTGGTGTTATGTCAGCAAGTAAATACTAACCATCTGGTCTCTAGATTGCTAATATATTTCCCCTGATTTTATGGTAGCATGCTTCCTCTGTCTGCAAGCTTGAGACTACATCATTAAACTTTTGTGTTGATCTTTTTTAGTGTTTTAACAGAAACATTTGAAATACTTTGCCATTTTGGGTGTGAAATTTTCTTCCTATGCATAATTTTTCTGGCTGGAAATTTTTCATTCTGCTACAGCTTATTTTAAGGTGTTTATTGAACCGCATTTCTAATAAGGATGAATAATTTCAGGTATTTTTGTTAAAAACCAGACCAGTCATCCACAGTGAATGACACCCAGTTATTGAGGGCTGACTAATTACTGAGTGTGAAATCTCAGTTTGATCCTAGTGTCACATAGTGCCAGGTTGGAAGGCATCCTGGTCCAGCCTTTCTTGGCTTTCTTTGCTGCAGCAGCAGCACCCTGATCACTCATGCTGAGCTTGCTGTCTACCAGGACCCTCAGATCCCTTGCCACAGAGCTGCTTCCCAGCTGGATAGATCCCAGCCTGTGCTGCACTTCTGATCGTATTTTCCCAGGTGCAAATTTTTGTCCCTATGGAACTTCATAAAGTTGTTGCTAGCTCACTCTTCCAGCCTATCCAGGCCTTCCTGCAGGGTGGCTCTCCCTTCCAAAGTGTCCACTTCCCCCCTCAGCTTGGTATTATCAGCAATCTTCATCAGGATGCACTTGATCCCATCCTCCAGATCACTTAGGAAGATATAAAGCAGATGTGGCCCCAGTATCAATCCCTGGGGGACCCCACCTGGGACAGGCTGCCAGTTTGAAAAGGAGCTATTCACCACCATCCTCTGGCTGTGTCTGGGCAGCCAGTTCCCCGTGCACTGCATGGACCGCTTGTCTAGATCCTAATGCATCCATTTCCTTAGGAGGAGTCTCTGGGAAAATATACCGAAAGCCTTGGAGACAATGTCCATTGCTCATCCCACATCAGCTGAGCGGGTCATTGTGCTGTCAGGTGATCAGGTTTGTCAAGCATGACTTGCCTTTGGTGAAACCCTGCTGGCTTTTCCCAATCATGTGCCTTATTTGAATTGTGATAGCCCCCAGGAGAATTTTTCCCCAGCTTTCCCAGGGAATAGAGTAAAACTGACAGCCTGTAATTTCCTGGATCTTCCTTTAAGCCCTTCTTGTAGATGGGATGGCATTAGCCTGCTTCCAGTCTTCTGGGACATCCCTATATCTCCATAATATCTCCAAGATTATGGAGAGCATCCCTGGAAGGACATCAGCCAGCTCTCTTAAAACTCTTTGGTGTGTAACATCAGGACCCATCAATTTGTAGGGGTCAGGCTCCTGTAACTGTTCACAGACCAGCTCTTCCTTCACTGATGGTGTCTGTTGGTGTTTGTATAAACCTGGATTTTTGATCCCAGAACCTGCAGCCCATCAGGGCTGGTGAAGACAGAGGTGAAGAATGTGTTGAGAATTTCTGCCTTTGCAGCATTGTGGGGGATTAATTCACCTCTACTCCTTAACAGTGGGCCAGTATTTTCTTCTGTTTGTTGTTTATGTACCTGAAGAACCCTTTCTTGTCTTTTTTGACCTCTCTGGCCAGTTTCAATTCAAGCTGAGCTTTTGCTTTTCTAACTGCATCTGTTCACCCTGGCATTGCCCTTGTAGTTCTGCGTGGGTTTTCCATCTCTGGTATGCTCCTCTTTTGGTTTTGAGCAGACTCAAAAGAAGCTCACATTTAAGCCAAGGGAGTCTCTTATTCCACCTTCTTTCCTTACCTTTAAAGGGCGTGAACTGGTTTTGTGCTTCCAGGAGTGTCCTTGAAAAACTTACAGCACTCACAAATTCCTTCATCTTCTGTGGAAGCTTCCCAGGGATTCTATCCCAGCTGAGCTCGGAGAGAGCTAAAATTCTTGACTGTATGTTGTTACCTTAGGGGTAAGTTCTGGATTGCTATGCATTGCAAGAAAAAAAAGAATTGGTGCATACCATTAAAGGTATAAAAATTCCAACAGACTTAAATGTTGAGAAGCACTTATCACAGCTTGAGGAAGGCTTGTTTCACTGAGGGAAGCTATAGGAATATCAATTTTCTATGAACTGCAAAGTAAACATATTTAGAAAATTAATTAAAACTACTTAAAAAACTCTCCATGATCCTCATTCTTCTCCCCAGAGGTTTAACTATAATTTATCTTTAATTCAATATAATCAGATCAAATGCAATCGCTTTTATGAATGCATAAAACCTTGCCCACATGAACTTACATTAACTATAATGCCTATGCTTTCTTTAAACTTACATGAATAAGGTTTTATATATTTTCATTTAACTGAACTTGGAACTTCACTAAATGAAGATTAAATACACCAGTGTTAAATCTTTAACAAAACTAACTGTCCACATAGGGTTTAAATCCACAGCTCAGCTATAGGATTTAAGCCTATTTAGAGCTAGTTCACACTGGTTAACATTCAGTAAAAAGTAAGACTGAATTTCACCACAGTTGAAATGGCATAATACAGACTACACCAGAAATGATGCACTTGTTTTGTGTCTCCTTGCTGCCAAGAAGTTGTTGTGATTTGGTTTGTGCATTCTCATGAGAATAATCCATGAATTATTTTAGGAAGCTGGTTAAAAAAGGTACACTGCACATTGAAGAACTCTATTCTTAAGTAGATTTTCCTTCTGAGAGGTTATCTGTATGTTTTTAATTCGTGCAATGAACTCCATGCAACGTCCCACACGCATCCTGGTTTGCTTGCAGAAGGGTATCAGCATCTTCAGCTGGCAGCCCTGTGCTGAAACACCAGGAACAGCTACAGCCATGCCTCTGAATCTCTTAGCTGGAGACACAGCAGTCTTGTTATCTTGTCTTCCCTGCTCCAAGTGAAAAGGAAGTACATTTGATGTGTAAGGTATGTGGTTTATGTCCACTATTAAGAAAAATGTATCTTATGAAAAAAAGCATAGGCTAATTTCCTATTTCAGATGAAATTAGGATGTTATGCCAGGCAGTAACTTGGAGGAAGCCAGCTATCAAGGAAAGAATGTAAGAATGCTTCTGGAAGGCCAGCCACAATCACCAGGACTTCAGCAGGAACTGCCTGGATCACCTGGCTCATGCAAGTCACCACAGATGTATCCTTAAAAAGGCAAAAGAGGACATAGGCTGACACAGGTTCAAATAAATAATCCATCAACATTCAACTTTTACCACGGGACTGAAATTTTAGTAGGAGGCAAGACCTTAACCTAGTTCTGAGAGGAACTTAAGAAGCAATGGTAAAGGTACTGAGAAGAATTCCACACATGCTGTCAAGGCCAAAACGACTCTTAACAAATGAACTTTCCTTTCAGAAGGTAATTTAGAATAACTGCAAGTCTAATGTTAGATGAAAACAAAGATTTGATGAAGCACAAAAAGATGATCCTCTTTTATGTAAGTATATCTCAGTGCATGTTATATGACTTTTAATTGCTGAAGTTATACTAATAATCATGATGGTTTTCACCTGGAATGAGCAAGTATCTTCTAATTTTAAAAGCCATTCAGAATCTAGTTGTGAGGTAGGGGAAGATGAAGTCAGTCTGAGCTAAAGCAGATTTGAGAGCCAGAGCAGAATTCTGCCATTCTGTGTTATTAGGAATGGGTGCTGTTTGTACCAAAAGCACCTTTGCCAAGGTGACCCCAGTGTTGCTGCAGTCATGCCATACCTTGTCAGCTGCACTGCAGGAGAAGAGATTACCCCCAGCAGAGCTGTGTCCCTGGCAGGTATCGTAAAGACACACTGAACTCGGTCCAAAAGGACTTTCTGTCTTCCTCAAAGCTTGGAGGTAAAAAGCTTGGATGAGAAAATGGAAAAAAGCTTGGATTTTGTCACATACTGTCTGTAGCAAGGCAAAATGTGTTCTCTGACTCCTGGGTTAACTGCTGAGAGTAGAGAATCCCTCCTCCTCACTTTAATGCTGCATAGCTTGTCCTGGAGCCAGGGTCTTTTATCAGGGGATTTATGTTAAATAGGAATATGCAAAGTCGATTTCTCTGTCTATTACTCATGTCCCCTCTTCAGTGCCTCAGGCTCTTATTTTCACTCAGTTTCTTTTCATGTAATCATATGTGAATATGGAGAACTCTCAGCATGTTTTTCCTGAGGTTTAGGGATATGAGGGGCATTTTTAGACTGGCATTGTTCCTCATCACTTAGGACACATGCTTAGTGATAACTCAGCCAGCAGAGTCCTGATATGTCACCCTTGTATGGTGTGAGAGCCTGAGAGCCACACTGGAAATGGCTTCAGAGAATAAAAAAGGGAGACAGGAGTAGAGCACTGGAAGAGCTAATGAATGATCCTAATTTAGCTTGCTGTTTAGGTGCAAGGATAAAGCCTGCTCGCTCTGTGAGTATTGCAGAGTAAGACAAAAATGCCTTTTTTTGGCATGGTACTTGGAGCCACAAGGAATACCTCCCTGAGATATTACTTTTCCTTACAGCACCAAAAATACATAGCACTTCTTCAGAACATGTAAATTCAGCTGCTGGATGATACACAGTTTTAAGCCCAATGGGACTGAAGATACTCTGCTTAAATGAGCCCAGTGGGACAGGAGACACAGCTTCAATGGAGCCACAAAACCATGCCAGGTTAATTAGTCAGGCAATTTTGAATCAGAAAATTAAGGCTTCAAGGCTTAAAGATCAAATAAACAAACAAAACCAACAGTCCCTTTAGAGAAAAAAAAAAGTGAAAGAAGTACACTAGAAAATTTTTTTTCATTGTGATGTATGTGTTTTAACAATATTAGAAGGTGTCCATGATACAATATGAAATAAAAAATTTACACTAATTTATGCTCAGCAAGGCATTTATCAGGAACTGAGGAATTTTGGGTATAAACTCTTTGCCCACAAGAAATAGTGGGGTAGAGGTTTCTGTGCTTTCACTGTACACGTAAGGCCAAACTCAGTTCCTGGGTTTCCAGTTCTTGACAGAAGTGTATTAAGTATGCTTGTGTCCTTGAAGTAGATGTTTTAACAGAAGTTTTGGTTCTATATAATAGGGTTGCTCACCAGCACTGAAGGTTTAACATGATATCAGCTTTAGCAACATGTAGCCATAGTTAAGGAAACAAAAACTGACATCAGTGAATGTTTTTAGTTTTTAACTACAGTAAAATGTTTAATTTGAATTCTTTTGGTGAATTTGGGAAAATAATTACAGCCCATTCTATTGTAGGGGAACCAATTTTTTTAGGACATTAAATAATTTTATATTGCAGTGCTTTCCAAAGGCACAGTCAGGACCATGGCCTGGCTGTGCCTATTTTCACACACGAAACATGTTCCAGACAGTTTACCATCTAAGTCTTCAATTTTGCAAGTGGCACCATTCACATGTTTAAGTGCACAAAAGAAACTTTCAACACAAAAACTATTTAACTATATTTTAATGTTTAATTAGATGTCATAGTAGGTAAGGACACAATTACAAAGCCAAGTAGATGCACAAGGATCAATCCTTTTAACCCTAAATAGGATTTGGGAGGATATGTCCTCTATTGGACAGTCAAGATTTAACAGGATCAGTATCCATCCCCCTTTATTTCTACTACTTAACAGCTCCTTGTAAGGGTTTTTTGTACATCAGCATGCAAGGGTGGGAAACACCATCATCCAAACCAAAAGGCATTTATGAAAAAAAATTTTCTTTCATTTCCCACTGCCAAGAGTGTGTCACAGCAGGTAGAAAGCTATGTTTAAAATAAAGGGAAAGGCATTTCTAAGTATTAGATGAACTAGTAAATCAGGGCAGATACTGATGGCTGTGTGTTCATCCAGTCCTGGGTGCAGAAAACATGATCTTTGCCAATGCTTTGAACTGGCTGGTCAACAGAAGGCAGACGAGCTTCTGGAATTAAAAAATCCATTCTGTAACGATGATTTTGCTCCCAAATATGTATTAACTGGCCAACACAAGCTAATGACAATGTATGTGATACATAGTCTTCCTTGCTGTTCAGAACAAAATCAAGCTAGGAAAGTTGGAATCATGTTTGTAAACTGAACAGGCATTTGATACTGACAACCATGTACAATTTGGTTACTTTAATCAGGTTGAAAATATTAAATGGTAAAAGTGACATTTATGTGAGGATTTTTCTGTATGTCTAAAAACCTTTTTGGAACAAGAAACACTTCCATTCCCTTAACTAAGGTATTTAAACAATGGTAGTTAAAACCACAGACTTTGCATCAGATGCTGGACTATGTTTATTTTCTAACTTCTCATCTGGTGTTTGTGACAGCAGTAATCACACTCCACTACAGGATGCATTGTAAACCTCTCCAGATGAAGCCTGACAAGCTGTTTTGTGACAGCCACCCTCGGTGTGATTGAGATGTCTGTATGCCCAACATTAAGCTACTTAGCCTTATAAGCCAAAGCCTTTTCCAGCCCCAAAGCCACAAATCCTTATCACTTTGTTTCACAGTCTTTATTGTCTCCAACAGTGGCGAAAACAGTAAGTTACAGCTGAGACCTTGTGTGGATTTTTGAGAGGCCATTAATCACCTTGTTCCAGATTACAACATGAAGTCTTAATCACCATTTCTGAAAGCACTGAAGCAAAGCACTAAATTCATCCTGGATGAGTTGGATTTTTCTGACTGCAAGTAGAGTGTGTGAGCACACCTGTTGGCACATCAGTCTTCAATTCTCACTTCTTCCTTTCTGAGTATTACTTACGTAGGAAATTCTGCTGCAGTACAAAACAGCCTTCCATGAAGCCAAACTAATTACATACTTCTGTGCAAGTACAAAAGTCCAAGCAGTTCTGTTGGCTATCACAAATACAACAGGTTCAGTAGATTTGGAAGGGGTAATCTGACACTGCCATGGAGTAATTAGTTTATAGTTAGGAGAGGCTGATGGCCCTTTTTGGCATCCCTCCTCTTTGAAACAAAATAAAGCATAAAATTCCTGTGTATAACTCTCCAGGGGGAGACCTGCAGATACCTCTGTGGGATAGTTACAATTCCTCTTTACTCGTCACTTCCCAAGGGATTTTCTTCAGTTACAGCTGTATACAAGGTCAGACTGAAATACATCGTTGATTAATTTCCCATTCTGTAGGTAAGGAGGTCGTGCAAGTCAGTGCTAGACCTGCTGGGGTAACACGGCAACAGAAGTAGTGGCGAAAGATATAAAACTTTGACAACCTCACACGGAAGCTGGAAATAATTGGGCTGTTGAGGGATGGCAACTCAAACCAACACCTCTGATTTGTGGAATGCAATTCCTTGCCTGTGACATCTTTCCAGTCAAAAGGATAAAGAATTTTAGCTTCTTTAGGCAAATTTAAATCTCTAGAGTATTTTTTAAAATTACTGTACCTCACCTGAAATAATAAACTCTGAGGTTTAAAATCAACTCCTCAATTTTCTTCCTTACGTTTTGAATTTTTAGCCTCCTTAAGGAATTAAGAATTACTTTTATAGAACACAGTACATCTGAAGATATTCAGAAGTCTTACACTGGTCTGCCATGTTGTCTTCTGTGAGGATGAGAAAAAGACACAATGCTTATTTTATTTGGTTATTTTTACCTTTCAGAAGCTTTTCCCATAACACTGAATGAGAGAGATAATGAAACTGAGATCTAGGTCAATCCAAAATTTCTCAGATTGGTAGAAATCTCCTTGGGATGGATTGACAAAGAAAAAACCAGCAGAATGAGAAGGTGAAGTTCAGAGTAGAGGACCAGGATCTCCAAAGAGCTTTTTCCTTTGCCGTGTGTTTTTGTTTTTCCTGAAGATGCTGGTATACTTTAAGCATTTCAGCTCGAGAAGGAGTTATTAAGAAACAATTTCCTAGACTAGATAAAAATTAGACAAATTACTGAAGTTAAACCATTAAGCCACAGCATTATGAGTTATCTTATGGAGAGAACAGCAACAATGAGTTGTGGGATAGATATCCTGCTATGGAGATGGGAAAAAAAACCCAACAAAACCCCAGAAAAAAGTAAGAATTCTCCTTCACCTTGTGCCTGGTAGTTTCAGTGTCAAGTTTCCTGTGCACAGAGAAATGAGATGAAATGAACTATCCCACATACAAAGGATTTCTACAAGTACATGTTAACAATTAAAGATCACGTTCTTCTGCTCAGATCACAAAGCCTTTTCAGGTTCTGTAGGAAAGTCAAAGAGATTTGGTTAATTCTTCCCTTTTTCTGACTCATATTCCTCCTTAGGAATTTCTTAACTGCTGTTAACTTTTTCCCCCCTCTTCTTATTCCTCCTATTCAAAATAAGGGCTCCCAGTTGCCCATTGAAGCGAAGAGCTGCCCCCGGTCTATTCCGAGCACTTGTTGCCTGCGTCCTGCTCCATCCGGGAGGCCAAGCTCCCCGTTCGCACACCCTCTTTGCCCTTTAGGTGCTTAATTACTAGGGGGTGCCTCACCCATCTCCTCAGCCTCCGCGGATAAAAGGCAGTGCTACGCTGCTCCCTCCCTCTTGTACCTTTGCCTTGCGCCGTCTGTCTCACCTCATTCCCGGGCTTCAAAGGCGCGGCACACCTGTCTGCGGCACCTCCGAGCGCCTCCCTGACCTGGCCGCGGGCTGTCGGTCCCTCCCCTCGCCCCGTGCGGCGGGGCCGGGCTGCGCTGTGTGCCGGGCTCGGCGGGGCCGGACGCGCCGTGCCCGCTGTGCGAGGCCGAGCCCTGGTCCCGGTCCCGGTCCCGCTCCCGGCC